>CM035786.1:30580741-30798241 GCA_020466265.1 Siphamia tubifer
TTTGACTGTGATAAATAAAATCACTTGCAAATATACTAAAACTGCTTAATGTGTTGATGCTATAAGGTCACGGTGAAGCTTTGTGAGCCTCAGGGACGATTAGCCCCTCACATGGCAGCCATGTTTTTACTCCAAACATCCCGAAAGATCACAGGCTTGTATTCACTCAGCCTTTTCAACGAAGCTATGCTACAAAGAGGTCTCTTGTAGCTCATACGTGAGAGACACAGTCCGCACTCTTACTTAGGCTTGAGCAAGGAACCATAATATTATGTTTGTCAACTAGAGAGTGTGCTCGGTGGTGTACTAAAAATTAATGCTCAAAGATCTACTCCCAGCAGAGACATTAAGCAAAAAGGGTTGCAAAGGCAGGAAGAAGTTAGCTGGCTTAACTATTGATGCTCCATGTCGTGTGAAGTCAGACCATATCAGATCATTTGCACTGCACATGTTGCGACCAAATTTATCATTATGCCTCAACTTTGAGATGAATTATTTTCTTGTGATACAAAGCACTGAACTACCCAATAAATCATTTTGTAATATTTGATCTGACGTGAGTACAGACATATACCCAGGTGCTTATGTATTGACATTCAAATATATGCTCACATCACACATTTCTGCTCTAAACCACTGCTTTAGTCATCTGGCAAAATCGTGTGTGCTAAAAGGACACCCTCCAGATGGAGAAAGTTTTTTGATGTGAGGGGGGTTAGAAAAGGGAAGAAAAGAGGAAGGAAGACAGGCAGACACAGAGCAGAAGGATTTACCTTTGGAGGACTAAAACTGCTTAAGTAAAGGGATGCAATGGCTTTGATTCAACAGGGTGACTAGAGTAAAGCCCTTCTCTGAAATTATAGACGTGAGCATGGCCGAGTCAGACATCATAAGTGGTCAGACGAGACACTATGACTGTGACTTAATTAAAACCCACCAAAACACAAAACCTAACATCACTGTGTAGGTTAATTGTGTGTGTAGGGGGGATGGTGATATATCCACATAACATGTCATTAACCTCTTCCACTGCTGCCTGATGTCAGTTATACCTGATCCCTCTCCACTGGCCTCTTCAGGCAGCTCCTGAAGAGTGAGTTTCCACTCCAGAGGAGCATCGCAAGGTGTCACAGTCACAGACAGGGGTGTGTTGTCTTCTTCTACCACAAAGTAGTACCTGTGAAAATCATAGGTTATCAACACTAGTATTCACATTATTTCATCACAGCTTGACGTTGTCCTAAATAATCTGCAGGGTAAATGAAGGAGTGGACTGTTAGGCCCCACATGTAGGGATGTTGTTGTGGTGCTGACCTTGGTTTCTACTTTTCTGAGCTGACAGGCAGAGGACAACTTTCTCATCAATTATTTAGTTTTTGCATCAAGGATCATGTTACATCCGATGCATTCTGTCTTTTTTACAGTAAATGACTCTGCAACTGATTTGGCTCAGACAACAACAGAAAACTGGAGTTACAAAAAAAATAACTTCATCCACATGTAAATCTCTCACAGGCCTACGCTTAATTCATTCACCATGTGCGATCTCTCACCTTTTGGGCGTGTCTCGGAACAGGTAGCCACTGATCTCTGCTCCATCTGGTATGACGGAGGAGTCATGGAACAGCGACTTGTCTCTGATCTGCATCTGGAAGAGGCCTTCGTCTCGTGTGGGCAGTTTCTGGGCCACAGCTCCAAGCACTAATAGCACCAGCAGCGCCGCACTCCAACCTTTACACTGCCTCATTCTAAAGAATAAAAAAGGACCCATTTAGTGGTATACACATATATCATGACAACAGAATTAACTTGTTAACATAATTGAGTTTAATCTTAAATGGATAGTACATTTTACTTAGTATCACCTATCTGTCCAGTCCAGCTTTAAAGAATCGCTGTGTAAGATGAATGTGTCCTCGTGTGTTTACATTACATTCATGATGGAGTCTGTGTTGTACTGGGAGCCTGTTTGTTGACATTAGCTGACTCCAGCACTAAGTTAATCATACCTAGCGTTGCACCCTCTTGCCACTGTAAGGGAGTGGAAGAGAAACACTGAAGAACTTGGGAGTGAGTGTAAGGGTTTTTCAAGGAAAATTCAGCCTGATCCCTCCTCATAGAAACCACTGTAGAGGATGTTGTCATGGATGAAGGCAAATGAGACTTTTATTAGCTCAGAAATGAAGTTAGGGAACTTAACAATAACTGGCTCACAGTGTAATCCCGACTACATAGAACTAGACACAAAGCTTATAATGAAGCTTCAGATTAAGGGCTCATATCAGTCAAAATGCATCTAAAATTCAACTTTGTTCCACCTTTGAACTGGCAAGAAAAAAACAAAGAACGCTTAGTGTATTTGATTTGGACAACTTTCATGTTTCGGAGAAACTGTTTTCTTGCATTCTTAATTAACATTTAACATTAAAACGATGTGGCAGCTCAGAAACCATCTGTTGGATAATTGTGGAGTGAATAATGGAGAGTGAGTGAGTACTTCAGGCCACAGCAAAAGAGGAGGAGGGATTAGATTAAAACACACGTGTGAAAGGAAAAGACATTGAGGAGCTCCAGGGAACCACACAAATTCATAAAACACTTCATATAAAAATCCCCAAATCGGTGCTGTTAAAGTTTCATCGACACTAGTATAAGAGTGTTTAGAGCTGCAGTCCTCAGATGGAGCTGTGTCTTGGGACTGAGGTGCAGCTGACCGTGGCTGAGAGCCTCTCACGTATCCCCTGTCTATTGATTTTGCCCCATTGATTGCAGCTGATGGGAACGCCAAATCCCTGGTGATTTAATCAGCGTAATGATGGCAGATTAGCCAGATACTTTACTGCCATTTACTGCAAGTGAGATGGTGTCCTTTTAATGACCCCTCTCCTTCTCCCTTTCTCTTCTTAGCCTCTCTTGTCTTTTCTTTTCACAGTTTTTTTCCTACCAACAAACGAACCTAATCTCTTTTCTCCTTCACACTTGTACACATGCCTGTCCCTCTTTACATTATCCCTCCCTTTCATGACCTCCCTAAAAACACTAAAGAGAGATAAGTAAAACCAGAGGTCTCAGCCAACCCCTTCACAACAAACACAACTTCATTTTTACATTATGGTCCTTTAAAAACACAGTTGGGGGAAAAAGCCCTTGACAGTTTCTGTCAGTGTTTCGGTCTCTGCATTCGTCTGAGCTCTGCCTCCCGTCCCGTCGTACTGCCAGACTTCAGAGAGCAAAAGGAAAGCCGCCTAAGTGGTACTTTGAGGTTTGACTCACACAGAGAGGGGAGATCCTTATCGCCTCGGCTTGTCTCATTCCACTTCAGAAGCGTGTCACTTGGAACAAAGACATGTCTATTAATACTCAAGACAGCACTGAGGTGGTATGTATAGAGCTGTTCTGAGCTGTCTTTCATTCCAACATCCCCAAAACACCACACAAGACACAGCCGTGACCCCACCCACGGCTGCTCTTGTACACTGCACACTGATGTCATTACATATAATGTCTGCTATCACTCATACAGTAAGAGTTTTATCACCACTGTCATTAGCACATTAAAACTGTGCCTTCGATGTACTCTCACATGTGACACTACTGATTTAAACTCCACGACCAAACCTAACCAGGTTTTTACTCCTTCCACATGGGTTGTATTGACTATATATTGCAGAGATGACATGTGCATATTAGAGCAGTTGTCTTGGGTCACTGCGGTTGCATGGACCAGTGCAGAGTCAACATAGTCACACACAAGCTGCGTTGGATCTGCTTTTTTTACATGTAGGCTTCATACCACAGAGTTCCCTTACCAAAATAACACATCAAAAAAGTTGCATCTGGAACAAATGAAGTCTAATGTTTAATTAGAAAGAGGAAGAATGTATGATCGCAATTTGAGGAAAGATAATTTTAAGGCAAGGTCACCCACAACCATGTCAACTTTGTTTTGCTGCTGCTTTTTATCTCTTTTTTTTTAAGTTTTTGTTTCACTTTTAGCAGGAAGGATTTTGAGTGGAAAATGTCCTGTATTTTTATTTGCAAGCTGTGGAATGAAGAGTGCTGTACAATGGGATTACAGGACAAATGTAACAGTTTTACAGTGTTTTTAATCAACTGGAGAAATTGTGATGGTTTATTTTTCCCCTTGACTGGCTTTGATGAATCTACATTATCAATCTTAAAGAGCAAGAACAAGAGAATGAACTCCTCCCCCTTCTATTTCTGTGGGATCTGTGGAAAGGCATCTCATCATTTGAATTTCTACTATAACAGCTTTGACCCTGCTCTAATTTGAGGTCATTACGAGCAAAATGGGAAACCATGTGCAAAGCCAAAACAAAATGTTCACACTATATCCTTACATCATACAGACGGATACAATCTTTTCAGTGACATCAGTCAACTGCAAAATTAAAATTGCATACAATCCACTGATGATTAAAAGGGAAAAAAAAAAAATCCAACTATTCAATCACTTTTTTTTTCATCCACCTGATCAGCTCAGTACATGTGAGTGAATTTCCAGCAGCTTGTGTGAACTGGGGAAACACAATGATTTTAAGCACACTATTTCCATGTATGGAGGTGATTCTGAACCCAAAGCAGAGCACACGCATGTCCAGCACAGGCTTCGGCTTCCTGTCATGTGTGTGCATGTGTGCATGTGCACGAGCACCCAAACTGCCCCTGACCTCTCTTTTCTCCGCTCACTTTGTTTAACCGGTCTCTCTCCTTCCCCTCCAGCTCCTTGTCAAGACGGATAAGCCTCCTGCCTGCTGCCACATGGAGCTCATTAACAGAACGGGAGGGAATAAAAGACAGTTTAATTTCAACACAAATAAAGAGACATTTCGGATTCCACCCAACAAGACGCCTGGCAGGGAACTCGCAGGACCTGAAGCCTCTGTGTGTGTTTTCTCTAAGGAAGTCTGAAGGCAGATTTATGGTGGGTCCTCAGTAGCGAACTCCATCACTGCTGTCACTTCAGGGCCAATGTGGGGATTGGAGAGAGTGGAGTATATAGGGCTTTGAGCCAAGGATGGAAACATGCACGACCTGGACCTGTTCTATAAGCAGGCCAAACCAAAGCAGGTTTGGTGCTCTTGGACAGCTAAACAGCTCATTAATGAATTGGTAGAGACTGTGGTAAGGGCTCAGATCCAAGACTAGAGATTTTTATCTGGTGTGTGTACGTCCACATGCGTAAGTGGGTCCAAACCCGAGCAAATTCCTCTGCTCTGCTCTGTGCATGAGTCTAAATCATCACTCAGGACCTGTCTCTTCGCCATCCACAACATCACTCACAGTTTGAGTTTCTGAACTATCCACATCATCAGACCACGAAAGCTGGCACAATAGCATGATGGGGGAAGGAGAGCCCAGTTTCCTTTCCTTCTCACCCTCCCTTCTTTTCTTTCTGATTCTTTCTAGTAGCTACATCTCTGGAGCTCGCATTTAGCCCTGCATCCCAGAATCTGTCTCTATGAGGAGGGTCAGGTTGGAGGGCCTTAAAATCAACCATTGAAACTGAATTGAAGGGGGGTGGCTCTGACTGATGTGCTGGCTTTTGTGGCCGCAAGGGTGATTATAGATTACAAGAGAAAATGTCCCATGGGAAAGTCATCCACCCACTGCCCATCATCCAGGGTACATCCAGGGCCCGTCGTGGGAAATGAGTCAATCACGAGCCGTTATGTTGTGCTTTGGCACAGAGGGAAGCACAGAAAAAGCCTGTTCAGCAACTAGTGTGAGCTGTTCTGCCTCTGCTTGTGTCCATCTGAGGGCGCATAATGAGGGGCTTTGCAAAATGAATGTGCCCGGGGAAGAGGGAGTGGATATGATGAATAATTTAAAAAGGAAATAGAAAGTTGTGTCCTTAATCTTCCACCAGTGACTCTGGATGTGTGACATCCAGCGTGGACAAAGCCAACGCGGACAAGACTGTATATACACTGCAGCCTGTCACTTCTCTGGACGCAAATGGCTATAGCAACACTGGCGGAATTCTTTCAGAAAAGAGTTTTCATATGCAAATCACGGTTTAGTTACGGTATGCAACGCAGACCTTCCCATTTTAAGACTTTTTTTTGTTCATGATTCATTCTCTTGAGAAAGTAGAAGGGAGGCAGTGTGGCTTTACCCCTGCTACTAAATACAGTTATTCAAATCCCAACTCCGAGTATGTCTCTCATTAAACACAGACTCAGAGGGAAAACACCGCGCTTCCACGGACCGCACGAGGAAAACAACACTCAACAACAACAACAACAAGTAAATTGTGATTAATTTGACTTCAATAATATATTTAATCCAATGCGCTCACGGTGAGTCTAACACACTTTTATTCTATATTTTTTTTTTTTTTTTTTTAAAAAGGTCGACCAGTTGGATTTGGTTTTTACAGGTGCGTAAAAGGAACATGACAGACTGAGTGTGAAACATTTTTTGCAATTACATAAAAAGCAAAATTCATTTAAATGCACAAATGAAGGGGGAAAAAAACACTCGCTTATATTCAGGCACTTGCGCGTAATGGCAAATAACAAAAAGTGTGCGTATTGATAAATGGTGCCTTTATTAGGTGCTGTGTCACCCCTGGGAGCATGGGAACCCTTAGACGCACAAAGCAAGAGTATTTTCTAAAGTTCATCAGCCTAAACGGGGAATCAACTCATCAGCACCCATCATCAGTACGGTGAGGTCTGTTGTGATACGAAGCTCAAACCAAAATAACAAAAAAAAATTTAAAAGAGCTTGCGAGTTTGGGCTTGATTGAAATGTGTTTGAAACTTTTAACTTCCCGGAGTAGTAAACCGCAAAACCTCTTCCCCTCGCTTTCTGTCTCCCCCTTCTCTCTCTCTCTCTCTCTATCTCTCTCTCCCTCTTTCTGGCAGAAGTATCAAAGACAGTCAAGTCCCAGAGTCCGACTCTGAATTTATATAGAGCTTTTTTTTACGCATTAAAACGCCTTGAAGAAGTTACACAAAAAAAGGAAACGCAATTTTTCCTCTTTGTGTCAAGCCTGAGATCTAAAAAAAAAAAAAAAACATTCAAAGAAGCCACTCTGATCTACAAGCACCTCGATAGGTTATATCATACCAAAAAAAATGAGATATTCTTCACGGGACAGTCTTACCTTCCACAATATGAAACGAGGAAATAATCAGAAGGATGTCGCTCCTGGATGTCAGAGCCACTTTGATATCACCAAGGGGGGGAAAAAAAAGTGCCACACAACTAAAGGCAATGCGATTAAAAGCCACAAAAAAAAAGAAAATGAAAAAAGAAAAAAAAATCAAAATACAAGTTTTCCTCTACAGTATCCAGTAGTTTCCACAGTTTTCACTTCTATTGTTGTTGGCTATCAATCGGATTAAGCGACTGCTCTGGTGCGTGTTTGCAGTTTTCTTGCGGATTTAACGGGTCTCTAGTGGGCAGGAGTGTGTGCGAGTGTGTATGAGTGGGTATCCTGAGTGCTGGCAGTGCGTCCCTCCCCTGCCGCGCTGCTGCTATTGAAACCTCCACTGGATTGGAGGCAAACTGGTGCGAACTTCTTCTTCTTCTTCTTTTTTCCCTACGATCCCTGTAGGAAGACTCCAAGACACTGAACCAACCCACTCTTTCAGCACATGAAAAAAAAAAAGCGTTACTCCCAGGTTTGACTGGCGGTCAAACTCTAACCACTGCTCATTGGGGGGGGGGGGGGGGGGGGGTTGTAATAGTACACACAGCACATAATTCATCCTATTGTCAAGAAGGAGTGAAATAAGTAATGAATGTAAACACCTATTCATATCAAATTAGGAGTAAACCGTGCGTAATGCTGTTGAACCAGATGTCATAGAAGCATAAATCTTAACTCAGGTTTCTAGACAGCGGGGTTCCCCTTCCTATGTTTTATTTCTAGCTGTTTACTGTGATGCGCCCTTGAAATTATTACTTAGGGCAGTGGCGCCCTGTCGAAGTCACGCAACGCCCGGGGCAAAAAAAATTGCGCATAGACAAGTTTTATCATGGGCCCTGCTACCTGAGTATGCAGCTTAATCATAATAAGACTCTTCTACAGAACAACTTTAATGATGATCACAAACGTGCTGCAACTTTTGGTTGAGTCAAATGTGGCCTTGGAGCAGAAGATCTGCACATCAACTGAGGAAATTCCCACTGAGACATTAGTGTCCTTGTCTGTTCCTGGCCTGAGACACTAAGAAAGCAAATATTTATCCAAGATAAGAGACACTGACTGAATACTGTCTCAGATCTGAATTACCACCCAAATTTATGGCTTGATGGGGGTCCACAGCAATCCAGATTTAGAGGATGTTGCCGTTTCCTCTCCAGCAGGACGCTCTTTCATGTCACGTTGCTGCACATTTTCACGCGTGAACGCCCCCCATCAATGTAACATGTCAAGCTTTACATGTGATATACAGTACCGCTTGGAGGCAGTTCACAGGATTTTGAGAGATGTGACAACAGCAAACCCGTTTATAAAGCTGTCACCAGGGAAAATGTTCATGAAGACACAACAGAAGACAATGCATTTGAAGTGTTTATACAGACATGTTGTAAAAAAACTTTAACGGTGCTTTTTGTACTTGTTTTAACCTGATACTGGTGCTTCCTAGTCCTCAGAGCAGGTCTGTTACAGAGCAGGCTGCATGGAGCTCAACCTGGACAGAGTATCAGTGCAACAGCGTCATCTAGCGGCTTCTGGAACAACACCACAGAGGACTGACTGCAGCTTTGAACAAAAAGTTTATTCTGCAAAAAGATTTTTCTCAAATGAGTCAAAAGAACTGACTTTATCACTAAGTCATCACAACATCTACTTCTCTGTTTCTGTCAGAAGACACATCAGTTTATCACATTGCATCTGTCTGTGTGTGTGTGTGTGTGTGTGTGTGTGTGTGTGTGTGTGTGTGTGTGTGTGTGTGTGTGTGTGTGTGTGTGTGTGTGTGTGTGTGTGTGTGTGTGTGTGTGTGTGTGTGTGTGTGTGTGTGTGTGATGTGCTGGGGGTCTGATTTGTGCTGCTCTGACTTTCACATCCTTGGGATTAAAATAGATGCTATTAGCCACACCAGCAAACTGTGAAAATGAATCCACTCTGGGGACATGTACACTCACAATACCCCAGGCACACACACATACATATATACATACATACACACATACAATTACACACATGTACACAAAGACTGACCCAGCTACATGCCAGAACACTTGAAAATGTATCCACACCAGGGACAGTTTAATACAGATGAAGGGAGGAGGTGGAAACGCTCCTGTAATGCTAATCCCTCTGCACCATTTTTGCTACAGTATCGAGACAAAAAGAACCCCTGTGTAACAGATTAATGGAATTAAATTCACACAAATTACACATTTTCAGATGTAATAGCAAGCCAAGCCACACATGGTGTTTCTGTAGCAACACCCTGTTTCAGAGTTACACATTGATGAAACTGAGCAGTTATTAGTCACTATGGACATGTGTGAAAAGCACAGTTATGGTCATTTTAATAACTATCAAGTCATGACACATGTTTCATGTATTCGGGTCCACCTCATAAGTTTCAAAACTGAAGTCCAAAGTTTTTGATTTGGATCAGTCTTCATTACAAATGCTTTCATCTTGTGAAACAGTGTTGTACATTATAGATAGTAAAAACACTGACTGTGGAAAGAGATGTTAATTTCTAAAATATAGCCTTTGTATGCATTAAATCTACACATCAGAATTACATTTGTATTTTATTTGTATAAATCTTGATTGCAGTAAAGTAACATCAACGCACTGCGGCAAGAAAGAGGTTTTAATGAAGCCAAAGCTTAACATTTTTGAAATCTAAAACAACAATTTACAAGTTATCTGTGTGAAATGTAAAAAATTATGCAAGGACATCAGGTCAAATACGTTTTCCTTATTGCTGAGTGTTAATTCCAGCTCTAATTAAACTGTAAGTAGTTGGTATTTTCTTGCATTAGCAACACATTTCTCATTATGTTTAGTAATTCAGCCACAGAAACCCTTTTTGTATGTTTTTTTTTCTTCAGGAAACGTGTAATAATTAGAGCTTCAGTATGGTCGCTGTGCTGAACAAGTGGCGTATGTTTGCTGAGATTAGTGTCATTCTGCCCTGGCCTCAGTCTGTGTGCTCTGGGGGATAATGCTGTCATCGAGTGTGGCCTCACCTAACTGATCTTCTTACACTTCCCCAATGGCTCAGGTAATCCATTAATGCAGGGAGGATGGAAAGTAATATCTTATAACATGGAAATGCATTCATATGAGCCTGGAAGGTGTAATCTCTGTACATCACACACCTCACATCCATTTAAAGTTGTCTGGAAGGCTTTTTCAGTACAGCTGTGCAGCTAAAAAAAATAAATAAAAAATGAGGATAATGTCTGCCTTTTAGTGTTCTGTCTATCCTGAGTTTATCATTAACTCAGCCCAGCTAAAAGCCTACTCCAGGCAAACATCCACTCTGTAAACATTTCCCCCCTCCATCATTTTTCTCTGCTGTTTCCTCTTGAGGAAAGAAACAACTTTGAACTCTGACCTCACTGGGAGATAGATGTTTTCCAATGGACAAAATTGACAAAATGCAACCTGATTTCATATGTTAAATGTGACTTTTACTGATGTATGATTGTGTTAATGCATCTGTTGAACCTTGGTGACACAGTACCATAAGCTTTACTTTTTTTTTTAGACTTTAATACCAACTGTGACAAAACAAACAAGAAAAGACACAGTGAATGGAGTTGGTGATTTTATTTCAAAATCCACAAATTAAAGAGTATCTTCTGATTTACCCAGTTGGAAACCACAGATAAAACATGTATTTTCTGCATATTGATAGAGTTTTCTTCTCTTTTGTACTTGCATGGTCAAAATACTTCATAAGGTTTTAAGGACACCACAAAATAAAGCTGCAGTGGTCACATTACATTTCCATTCATTACAATTCTTCTAGACTTCAGCCTCAATGAAACTATTTAGCCTTATTTTCTGAGCTTTGGCAAATGCAATTTGCCACAATAAAAGATTCTGTCCTTAAAGCTTCTCATTATCATCTAACCAAACGAAATCAGTATACGTAAATGCAGGACATTTTACTAAATAGTGCATCCAGAGCAAAAAACCCCAAAAAACTCATTCTCAGTTTCACCAACAAATTGAGCTGTTACAATTCAATTTAAAGTGTGTAATTTTCCCCTTCCCTTTTTAAAAACAAAGCTTGAATATATGAACATATTTAGTATCAACAATAAAGTGCAGCGAGATAGATAGATAGATAGATAGATAGATAGATAGATAGATAGATAGATAGATAGATAGATAGATAGATAGATAGATAGATAGATAGATAGATAGATAGATAGATAGATAGATAGATAGATAGATAGATAGATAGATAGATAGATAGATGGATGGATGGATGGATGGATGGATGGATGGATGGATGGATGGATGGATGGATGGATGCATGGATGGATGGATGGATGGATGGATGGATGGATGGATGGATGGATGGATGGATGGATGGATGGATGGATGGATGGATGGATGGATGGATGGATGGATGGATGGATGGATGTGCTTTATTTATCCCATTCTGGGAAATGGTAGTGTAGCAGCAGCATGACAAACATTCAATAACAGTAGATTACTACAGAAAACATGTGATAGAAAACAAATCCAACACAACAGCAAACACTATACACTGCGGATTATAAATTATACCGAAAAAAGATCTGGGTAGAATCTGGATAAGAACTGTAATATTCCTAAATAGAACTGCACTTGTTACTAAAATAATCAGCTCTGTGCTGAAAGACACAGCAAGTAGCAGCTGCATCTCATCAATTTTTTTTAAAAATTCCTATTATTATTCATGTTCTTATTACATGAATAATGATGATTAAAAGCTTAATCAAATGCTTTTTTAAGTATGCAAACTGCTCATAGATTGAGCACATGATCGTTGCATGTGCTGTGCTGTTTCTTCCCTGAGTGACATTAAAGGCATCATCCTTGAAGAAAAGGCATCTGTGGGAGGAGGGACAGAAGGTTACAGTTCAAGGGAAAGAATGAGGGAGGAAAGGATGGTGATTGTGTTCAGGACAGAAAGTTTTCTTCCACCGTGTACCCACCTGGCCTTTCACTGATACCCCTGTCAGCTAATACAGAACGAACCTGTGAGTGGAGATAAGGCAGGCCTGAGGGCTGTGTTACCGGAAACCTGTTCCTCTGTCTACTCAAGGAGGGAGAAACATCATGTTGCAGGGATAAATGCTGGTAAACACGCAGGGTACTCGGGTGACATGAGTGGATGAATCTTTCTAAAATGAGTCCATAGGCCATCCTTTAACTCACTCTCACTCATTCACTCATCCTCTTTTCTTCTTCAAAGCATCCTCTGCCTCTTGATAGGATAAAAAAAAAAGACCAAAACCCACAATTGAAACCAGATGAAAGAGGACACGAGCGAAGGGCGCATGTCGTGTCAGCGTCTAACTTCCTCTAATTATCCAATAAGAGAGCAGTGTGTCAGCGCCCAACTTCATCCTATTATCCTGCAAGGGAAGCTGCATGTCAGTGCTGCCTGAAATACTCAGGGGACTGGAGATGTAAACAAAGAGCAAAGTTTAGATTCACAATCACACACAGGCGGACCCAAACAGGAGTCTGTTCTGGGCTTTTTGGTGAAACTTTAGAGCAGAGCAGCTCCAGGCGTGGTATGCCCATTGTAAACACAGCCATGAGGGGAAGAGACAAGTGGAGGAGGCAATGATCTCCCCACTCTGCTTTCTATCTACAAGCTAAAGGAGGACAAACTGCAAGGAGCATTACATCATCTGTAATATATTCGACAAGTCATTAAAATCTCCAAACAGCTCGAAAAAAGGACTCCACCTGGAAATGAGTTTAGTTTTTTTTTTAATGCTTCTTCTTATTAAGAGATCAGCCATTGTTAATAGTAAAACACTGCAAAATGTCAAAAGGTTGGTATTGGTTTTATAACGTAATTCTAGATTAACATTGGTCCTTTTGTGAGACAATGAGGTGTGTTCCTGGTCATAACAGCTGCATGTATATCATGACAGCTCAACAAATGGGATCAACACCCTGATCCACCCTGGACAAACAGGGGTATATTCAGACACCAACATCATGTTAACCCCTCTACCTTGTCATGGCCGATGGACAAAGTGTTCTGACTTATCAAAACTGTTATTTTGATCATGTTATTTACACTGTTTAAGCTCAGTGTTAAAATTCTATTAGAAATTGAATTGTCATTTTAACCCATAAAGATAATTTTATGTCAGTTTCCAAATGACATTTCCTCTCCATTTGACTTTTCTTTTGTGATTCATCACAATTTCTTATAATATTGTCTAATTTATTTTTCATTTTACACTGAAAATTGTGTGTTTGCCTATATTTACTTTCCTACACTTCATTTAGATGTTCATTGAAGCTCAGGGTAAATTAAAAGTTTATCATATCAGAAACAGAGAAATATTAAGAAAAAGCCTTTTCACAAAACATATCATTAACTAAACATAAATGCAGTGTGTCCATCCACTGTCATTGATCCAACTTCATAGGTTTTACTGTTGAAATCTGATGACCATGAACTGCATTTCATACCAATTATTTATATGAACTGTGAGCATTAAAGGATCAACAAGTTAAATCAGTAAATGCTTTGGTTGAAGGGGGCTTTATGGGTTAAATCTGTAAGCAGATACAGTATATCTATGGCAATGATTTCTTTCTGCTCTCACAAATGTCCATTTTTAATGTGTTCTTCCAAGTTCCCATAGTTGTGCATAGACTTTACACACTCTGATCTTCTGCCAAGGGTTTGAGGAAAAAGGGAAGTACAGTATAAAGATAAGTGGAGGATAAGTGGAAGTAAATTTGAGGAGTTTTGTTATGATGGAGTTTTTTTTTTTTCTTTCACTGGACATTTCTGCCCATGTACAAAAAAAAATAATAATTTATATGTGTTTTTCTCTACAGTTTTTCATTACTTCTTGCAATTTATTCTTGAGCAAGTATTGTCATCAGGGACTATGAGTGAAATAAATAATACCAATGTCACATTTGGCAAATGAACTGCAATAATGTGAGTAGTGTTGTTCAGATATAAAAATGTAAAAGTACCACAGGTTTTTAAAAGGTTTCCATTCATCTGTGTTTTTCATCCTTGTGGTTGGGACACCATCTGAGGTTGCCTGGAAATCAAATGGGGCCTCCTGAAATTTGTGATATTAAAATGAGGTCATGAGCCAAAAAAGCTTGAGAATTATTGTATATCATCAAGTCAACTGTCAGACTAATATTCAAACAAATGCAGGTGCAAGGATTAGGTGCAAAACATTGCAACATAGAGTCCAAACTCTGACAGGAAATTCTCCTTGCATATTTCAGTCTCCTAGGTTTTGAGTTTCCATTTTTAGGTTCCTCAGATAACCCTATAAACAAAGAGATGATCCTTTTTGTGACATTACTGTGTAAAGCCTGCGTTTCTCATTTCACAGACTAACTTTCAGAGATACTGTACTGATTTATTGTGATATTTTATGGTGCACTGCAAAATCTCATGTCAACTGTAAAGCATGAATTTAAATGTGTGTTTTTTCACATAACACCCTCATTTAATACTGGGAAATCAAGTCTTTTTTTCAGATCATGATGCTGTATGAGGCTGATTAATGCAACAACCCCAGAATCTCACATATTTTCTGTCACGCAGAGAAAGAGAATGTTGCAATCATCACAGAGAGACAAGAAAGCCCCAGTGAGGTGCTCAGACTTTATTAGATTTGTTCTGTGGTTGTCATGGGGAATTTCTGCAAAAATACCGAAGGTCCTGACTGTCTATTGAGGAGGATTTTTAGTCGGTCCCAAAAGAGACTTTACAGGAAAAGACCATAAAATCCTTTTTGAGAACATTCCAGCAATAATATCACAGTCTGCTGGAGCACACCATGTTTATAGCTTTGATATCAAATTATAGAGATGAACAAACTTAACCAGCACACATGTTGTACACAGCCCTGAAGAAACATTTTGAACATAAAAACCCTCTTTACTAGTCTGCAACACATTTGAACTAAATGCGTTATAAAACCATGTTTCACTGACTTTAATATGTGTACAAAATACCCAGAGTAGAATGAGAGGTTTTGCAAATATTCAGTCAGCTGACCCCAACTGCTGTGACTGTTCAAGGCAATAAATGACACTCAAGTGCAGGTGAGTGAGCAATAGGAATGGAAACACTGCACCCTCCTGGATGCGGGTACACATTGCAATACAAAGAGTGTATTATCATGTACTAACACACATTATTTTACAGATGGAGTAACCTCAAAATAATGTCAAAGGTGCTGTAAGGATTCTGTTCCCACTAATAGCATGCCCCTGACTGTCACCAGACATTATGGAATCATGTTCATGTCAAATTCTGAAATCACTGACAGTAGCAGTCCTGCAAGAATATTTGCATTTGAAAAGCTCAGTGTCAGCCCATGAAAAAATTAAGTTGTCATTTGGTGTTTTGATTGATGCTCCACCCATCACTTATCAACCAATCACAGAGTCCAGTAGTGTTATTCATCCAGGTTGCCAGTTTCCACTGAGATGCATCTGAATCATATCTGATCACAAATGTCTAACATTACTAAACCTAAAAGGCCTTTTGTCATGATGCTAATACATCATGACAAAGAAAGAAACAAAACAGATATCTGTAGGAGATCCTTTTGAAAGATGGAGATGGTTGAAAGCATGGCAGATTTTGAAGACCAACGCCAGCTCTCATTGGTTCTCTCAGTGTGGTTGGTCGGCCATCTTCTCCTGGCATGGGCAAAGAGGCTGTGGCCCAGAGGAAGACACAATACAAGACGGTATAAGTAATAGTGTAGGCCTTATCACTTGCCATAGTAACTCCTTGTAGTAGATCAGGCATGTCCAAACTATTCCATAAAGGGTTTTTGTTCCAACCAACCAAGAGTACATAGTTTGACCAACCGACTCTGATCAGCTGATTGAATCCAGTCTGGTGTGCTGCTGCTTGGTTGGAACAAAAACCTGCAGCCACACCAGCCCTTTATGGAATAGTTTGGACATGCCTGTAGTAGATACTCATACTGGATCTGAAAAGTCCTAGTCTGGGGGACGAGGAGGAGATACCACATTCTACAGCAGGGGTCAGTACTGGTCCTGAAGAGCTACTATCCTGCATGTTTTAGACGGTTCCCTCTTCCAGAACACCTGTCGGTTATTATCAGGCTTCTGCAGAGCTTGATAATAGGCTGATCATTTGAATCAGGTGTGGTGGAAGAGGGATACACCTAAAATTTGTAAGATAGTAGCTATTCAGAACCAGGATTGGACACCCCTGCTCTACAGTATTTTGGATGTGATTGCAGTACCGGTTTTGGCCACAATCCTACATACAGCACTTTAAATCAGTTCCTCTTGGGTATACTAAAGTACATGTTATAAACTATATAAACTACATTACATTATTTTTTTCCTATTAATTTGTTTAAAATTTGTTTTGTCTTTCTGCTCAAAAAGTGTAACTTTTGTTATGCTTGTCCTTTCAGGAAGAGACATGTTGATTAGTGCAACAGAAATTGGTATATACATGTATGTATAAACACACACACACACACACACATATATATATATATATATATATATATATATGTGTGTGTGTGTGTGTGTGTGTGTGTGTGTGTGAGTGTGTGTGTGTGTGTGTGTGTGTGTGTGTGTGTGTGTGTGTGTGTGTGTGTGCGTGTGTGTGTGTGTGTGTGTGTGCGTGTGTGTGTGCGTGTGTGTGTGCGTGTGTATATAGACTTGTGGTAGACCATGTAATTAGTTCTGAAAAGAACCAGAAATATTTTCTTGACGTTTCAGATTAAATCATCTTCAACCGTCTTCAGGAGAAAGTCTTTCTCCTGAAGCATTTCATCCGACAGGGGCAAGGCAAACTCATGGTCAGGCGTGGTTTCCAGGTCCGGTAACAAAAGGCAGATCTTATGCAAAAGCCAAGCAACCCAAGAACGCTCATCTGCAGCACAGGGCAAAACAAACTCACAATATGATCCACAAACAGGAGGGACTTAATAAGCACAAGAAACAGGTGGAGCACATGGGGCTTAATGAGAAAGGGGCGGGACAACATAATTGACAGAAAGTAACATGAGACAGAGTGAACATGAATCAACATAACAAAATAAAAGCCCAAACACTAACAATGACATAAAAAAAACAAGAAGACGAACAAAAAAACTCACAAGACTTGACAATAAATGCCCAGATTGTAACAGAAATGGCATTTCGTGTATTGAAGTGTGTACAAATTCAGTCAAATGTGAATGTGCAATGGGAATTTGTAGAGAACTTCAGCAATACATGCCAGCAGTGTAATAGATTTGGGCATGGCACAAGAAGTTTCAAGAGGGAGGCTCTTTGTGTTTCAAAAAAAAGAGACTCCATTACTAACTTCCTGTCACAAGCAGCACTGGTGAACACTTTGAATATTTCTAATAACTTTAGAACATTGTAAAATTACCATCCTCTAGAATTTTTCCTTTGGAATTTGTAGAATAAAACATTTTATGTCCAAAATAATCCTATTAAGTATAATTTCTCCTGACTATGTAGTCACTCCGATATGGACATGACAAAGTATGTATTTTTTGACACAGTGCATATGTCACATGTTATAACTTTCTAATTTTGGTGTATGTTTGTTGCCTCTAAGTGATTTAATCTTTTCCTGAACTGTACTCAGGTCTCCTGTCTGATTTTCAAAGTAGGACAATACATGACAAATAGAAAGGTTTGGTTTAAATGTTGATATATCAGTTTAATTGAACACAACACAAACTGGTGGTATTTTTAGTTTTTCATTTGCTTTGTTGAACTTCAGCCAAAAATGAGAAAAACCAAAGTACTTAAACAATAAAAGATCCATACATTAAACTAATAGAATTACTGGATCCATATAATTAGAGATTAATTAAAGAGAGCACAGAGTGCATAAAATTCTAATAAAAGAGAGTAATAGAACCAATGAAATGTTAATATGATTAAAGTACAGTTCCCCAGAATCACAGTGCAGTAAGATTTAATATCCAATCTGGATAAGGGGCTGAGTTTTCGAGCTCAGTGAGTAAGTGGTTGTAAAAGTTAAGAGGGAGCAAAGGATGCAGAATTGTAGCTTTTTAGATACTTCTAAAACTCTGCATAATGTATGAAATAAAAAAAAAAAAATGTAATCATTTGTAATAACCCAATTTCTGTATGCTTAATCGTGAAAATACACAGTTTTAAACAGAGTCAGAATCTTTACTTGTCAGTTTGCATGTCACAAGAACACATCAAATGAAATGACATTTGCACAGTTCCTTCAAAGCTAATGCAGGCTGCTGACCAATAAAAGCACTGCCTCTGCTTTAGAATTCAGAAGATACAGTACAGTAGTTACACAAAGATGCAAACACATACATGATAATGTACGAGGACACGGTACATAATAATACATGGTGTATTTTTTTTCAGGAAACACGAGGCTAACATGAGGGATAACAGAGAGGAACCAACACATCAGAGGAGGTGGGATAGGGTAAAGGTTAGGGGGAAGAATGTGTGTACATGTCACATAATGTGTACAACTAATTACAAAAAGGTGAGTAAAATATGATTAAAAAGTGAATGCAGTCATTTAGATCAGTCTTCAACTCATATTTAATTCACTATAGATCAAGTATGTCCAAAGTTATCCACAAAGGTCCGGTGTGGCTGCAGGTTTTTGTTACAACCATCCAAGAGTACACAGACCGATCAACTCTGAAGTCTGGAATCAGTTGAATAATTGAGTTAAGTCTGGTGTGCTGCTGCGTGGTTGGAACAAAAACTTGCAGCCACACCGGACCTTTGTGGAATAATTTGGACATGCCTGTTATAGAGCATTTTATGTACTGTTTAAAGAAAAAAAATTAAGTAATTTTGTGTTTGACAGTAGAAAAAAATTGTAGCATCGGCTTTTCTTTTACTAGTCATTCAAAAATGACAACTGAGGAGACAAGCTGATGGACTGTTGGTCATCTGATGGAGGATTTTAGTTATTGTTTTATGCTTTTTGAATAGCATCCTTACTTTTATTTTAGAGTGGAATAGAATAGAATAGAATAGAATAGAATAGAATAGAATAGAATAGAATAGAATAGAATAGAATAGAATAGAATAGAATAGAATAGAATAGGGGCATTACGGTGGTGCAGTGGTTAGCATTCGTGCCTCACAGCAAGAAGGACTCTGGTTTGATTCCAACATCAGACCTTTCTGTGTGGAGTTTGCATGTTCTCCACGTGTCTGTGTGGGTTTTCTCCAGGTACTCCAGTTTCCTCCCACCATCCAAACACATGCACTGATAGGTTAATTGGTTAATCTAATTTGCCCATAGGTGTGAATGTGAGAGTGATTGTTTGTCTATATATGTTTAGCCCTGAGATGAGCTGGAGACTCATACAGGGTGTACCCCACCTTTGCCCATTGTAGCTGGATTAGGCCCCTACACACCCCTGTGACCAAGACAAGAATAGAATAGACGTTTATTTGCCATTTGTGCAGGACTAATAGGTCCTTTTGTGCGGTCACTCCCAAAATCAAATCACATAAAGCAAGAACACAAGACAAATGTAGAACTATAAAAAAAAAAAAAACAGCAAAAAACCTATACACACATGCAAAATAACTGTATGTATAAGTGCATAAAACATATATAAGAACCCCACAAGAATAGTTTCAACACCCAGGAGACAAAAAAAATTCAATATTAAATAATAAATACAGCCAAATAAACTAAAATCCACTGCAAGGAGGAGGTAGACATTTCCATATTAGTACATGTACAAACACATACACAACATATTGCACTTACCCACTTATTAAATACTGGCACAGTTGAACTGTGGCAGGAAGAAGCTGTTAAAAATAGTGTTGTGTGGTGGTGTGTGTGTATTCATTTTCTGAGCTCTCTTGTGACACCATTGTGTGTATATGGTGTTCAGAGAGGGGAGGTCAGTGCCTTAGATTGTTTCTGCTGTATGTATGACTCTTTGTAGAGTCTTTCTGTCCCTCTGTGTTGTGTTGCTGTACTATACAGTGACACCAAATGTTAAAACCCTGTTGGTGTTGTAAGATTATAATGATCAGTAACATATTTTTTTTATCCCCCCTTCTGCATCACATTTAATTTCAGTCCACATCTTTATAATTTTTTTCCCAGAATGATCTGCATCTGACATTAAATGTGTCTTGAAAAGTGCAAATAATCTTTTCACATTGATGTGTAGCTCTGAGACACACATTCATTAATTCTCTGAATTTCACATTTTTATTCATGACTATCTTGGAAACTACAGCTGATCAGCATTTTTTTACTTACATTTCCTTTATTAGTGACTCACACTTGGTAATATTTCATTACTGTAATTCAGGACTTTTTTTTACTGTGTTATTTTCACTGCTAACATACACTTGTGCATATACTTTAACAATACACAAATTAATATGATATAACTTTTACCCGACACTGTAAACCTGAATAAGTTAGCAGAACTCTAAACATTTAAGGCAATCGATTTCCTCAATTATTTTAAGTTGATGAAACTTTCCAGAACTTAAAATTTAGATGCTTATTAAAGTATACTTAAAGTAAAACATTACTTAGTATTCTAAGGTTCTGTCAGTCATACTAGTTGTTGTTTTAATAGAAATATAGTCAGTCAGATTTCCATTCCCTTATGTATTAATTTATGTAAGTGTTGTACAATACCAGGAAAGTAAATAAACAAAAACCTTGCCTATCATGTATATACTAAATTATTGCATTAGCAAAAAACAAGGAGGAGGATTGGGTGTAATTAAATGAATAACATATATATGTCACGGATCGGGGTGAGGTGAAGGAGGACTCCATTGCACAGTACTGAAGGGCAAAATAATTTAATAACAAAAGTACAACATAAAGACAAGACAGACACAACCTGGGAGTAAACGGCCAGAGTCCGTGGTGATGATGAGTGTCCGGGTTATGGTGATTGGGGAGATGGAAGACATCGACCGGGTTATGGAGGTGACATAGATGAATGGTCCTGCACTGGCAGCTACAAGCCTCACCGCTTAAATAGTCACCGATTAGGAACGGCTTGCAGCTGCGCAGTGCAGGACCAGGTGAGTGTGGAAAATTGGGGGAAAGGTCACTGGAACGGAGGTCATGACAGTACCCCCCCCCTAAGGGGCGGCTCCTGAAGCCCCTAAAAAACAAAAAAAAACAAAACACAACCCCCCCCCCCCGTTGTCCAGAGCTTCTCCGAGCAGGGCGGCATGGTAACCTCCTGGTCGGAGTACCCTCTGGGCAGAGCGGTGTGGCATCCTTCTGGGCAGGGCGGTGTGGAAACCCCCTGGGCGGAGTACCCTCTGGGCGGAGCGGTGTGGAATCCCTTCTGGGCAGGGCGGTGTGGAAACCCCCTGGTGGAGTACCCTCTGGGCAGAGCGGTGTGGCATCCTTCTGGGCAGGGCGGTGTAGAAACCCCCTGGGCGGAGTACCCTCTGGGCAGAGCGGTGTGGAATCCCTTCTGGGCAGGGCGGTGTGGAAACCCCCTGGCGGAGTACCCTCTGGGCAGAGCGGTGTGGCATCCTTCTGGGCAGGGCGGTGTGGAAACCCCCTGGGCGGAGTACCCTCTGGGCAGAGCGGTGTGGAATCCCTTCTGGGCAGGGCGGTGTGGAAACCCCCTGGCGGAGTACCCTCTGGGCAGAGCGGTGTGGCATCCTTCTGGGCAGGGCGGTGTGGAAACCCCCTGGGCGGAGTACCCTCTGGGCAGAGCGGTGTGGAATCCCTTCTGGGCAGGGCGGTGTGGAAACCCCCTGGCGGAGTACCCTCTGGGCAGAGCGGTGTGGCATCCTTCTGGGCAGGGCGGTGTGGAAACCCCCTGGGCGGAGTACCCTCTGGGCAGAGCGGTAGCAGGAGCAACATGACTGGTCTGACTGAGGACCAAGGAGACTGATTGGGTGGGGTCACCACGGACTCTGGCTAGACAGGAACAAGACAAAAAGAAGAAACTGGCAACAGGCAGGGATAGGAAACAGGCAGGCAGAAACGAACAACAAGCAAGGACAGGGGACAGAAGCCAGCAACGGGCAACAAGCAGGGACAGGGGACAGAAGCCGGCAACGGGCAACAGGCAGGGACAGGGGACAGAAGCCAGCAACGGGCAACAGGCAGGGACAGGGGACAGAAGCCAGCAACGGGCAACAGGCAGGGACAGGGGACAGAAGCCGGCAACGGGCAACAGGCAGGGACAGGGGACAGAAGCCGGCAACGGGCAACAGGCATGGACAGGGGACAGAAGCCAACCACGGGCAACAGGCAGGGACAGGGAACAGAAGCCAACCACGGGCAACAGGCAGGGGAAAACTAAAACAAAAAGGGTCCCTTCAGCACTGGCGGAGTCCAGATGGTGGCAGGACCATTCTGTCACGGATCGGGGTGAGGTGAAGGAGGACTCCATTGCACAGTACTGAAGGGCAAAATAATTTAATAACAAAAGTACAACATAAAGACAAGACAGACACAACCTGGGAGTAAACGGCCAGAGTCCGTGGTGATGATGAGTGTCCGGGTTATGGTGATTGGGGAGATGGAAGACATCGACCGGGTTATGGAGGTGACATAGATGAATGGTCCTGCACTGGCAGCTACAAGCCTCACCGCTTAAATAGTCACCGATTAGGAACGGCTTGCAGCTGCGCAGTGCAGGACCAGGTGAGTGTGGAAAATTGGGGGAAAGGTCACTGGAACGGAGGTCATGACAATATAATCATTAATTATAAAAGTGATTGTTACACTTAAGAGGAACACATATTTCATGAAATACTAGTTAACAGGTGATAGTTGTTTTCCATGATGAAACTAAACAAGCATACATAGATAATTTTCCCCAACTGATCACCTCATAGGTATCTAATTAGAGTAAAACTGAGCGAGTTCTGACTCTAAATCAAATCCCTCTGCAAACCTTCACAAGACACCATCTGCCTTTCTCCACCTTTTCTCAACCTTAGTCTGTCACAAATAAACTAAGGTTTGAACTGAAATGCATGACTCAAAACAAAAAACTTGAGATTCAAAAACAGAATCATTCATATTTAATGATAAAGAGGCAGCAAAAATGCTCATACAGACAATTATAAACATGTAACAAAAGTGTCAAATTAAAGTTACTCATAAAGAGGAAAAACTAATACATGACAAAGTACCAGATCACCCTCAGAGGAATAAACTAAAAGACAAGACTTGACAAAAAAACAATGAATCTACTCTGTATTCAGAGGTAGAAGTAACTTCAGTAGAAATACTTCCAGTGTTTCCTATATAGGCTATATAGAGGAAATTGTGGTGCAGTACCACAGAATGAAAACCGACCACAAATAGATGTATTATTTTTTACCCATTCTGACTCACATACAGAAAGCAAGAGAGAGAGAGAGCGATCAACAGCCGTGCATCTGTGTTTTTACTGCATATAAACCATCTTTGAGTGCCATGAAAAGCGCTATACAAATAAAATGTATTATTATTATTATTATTATTATTATTATCTATCTGTTAATACAAGGAATGTGTGTGTTCCTCCTGTTTGTTTGTTTGTTCCAAGTATAACTCTCAACCCACTCATCCAACTCTCAAATTTGCAGGGTATAATCCTAACAGCATTGGCGGTTCCAAGGGTGGCACCAAGTGGCATTGGTGAATATCTTATTCTGTCACCCCATTTTATTTTCAACAGCATTTCAATTAAAATATCCATTCATTTTTATATTTAATTTAGTGATTTATTGACCAAAATTCACTCATTCACATTCCTGTCTATTTATAAACATCCTGCTCCCCCTCTAAAATTTCCAACTTTACAGTTTCATCCTGCACCCCTGACCTGTGACCCCAGACAACGCTTCATTCATTCTATCTATGAAGAGAAAGACAGATGATAAACGAAGAACAGGTTCGTCAAAATCAGTGAAACCCTTGTCATACAAATTAAACAACCTATCCTGTCCTGAACCACACTTTATATCCCATTACTTTTAGCCCAACTTTCTAATCTGTAAGTAGTAGGTAGGTTAGCACGCTAGTCATGCTGTCAAGCTGTTAGCTCTAGGCTAACACCTTTTGCTTCATGACTTAAAACATTAGAGTGGGTCTGAAAAAAACAGGAATGTTGTTATGTGCTTCGCATTTAATCAGTGTTGTCACATAATAAACCTCTAAAGCTTTAATTCACACTGTCGCTGATGGCCGTATTGAAGCTGAAATTGGAATCCTTGGCACTTTAGTTAAAAACTAAAACGCCATTCCTTTATAAATATATTCATGCCATACACTGTTAGAAAGCTGAAAAATGTCATAAAAACCATTTAAGAGCAGTCACAAATAGTGTTGCCAGATGAGATTCACAGTTTCCAGCCCAATCACAGTTTAAACATGTGTAGGATTACATGGGCTTGGAACACTATCACCACTTATAAGATAATATAAGAATAAGAGAATGGAAGTCTGTGTGGCAGGGGAGAACAAGATGTGCATATGCACGATACAAAAAAGGAGGCGTCACCCTCTTGTGGCCTTACTCAACATTACAGAAATATCTAGACTGTTACAGATAGAAAGTCACAACCAAAAAGAGCATACAAAAGCAATCACAGTAATATCAAAACCTCAATAGTGATTATAGTTATAGTTATAATTATTATTATTAATAGTTATTATAGACTCAATAGTGGTCTGATATTTGATGGACGTATCAGCAAATCAATTGTTGTAAAGATGATCAGTACGATGATTGACTGGAGTTTTCCTCTGGTTCCACCCTCTAGACTGAACTAAAACATTTAGGTTTTTTTGCAAACATTCTATTTGAGTGCATGCTATGGGATCGTGAAGAGGTTTACAAGCAATATGGTAAAAAATGTTCCAAAAAAAGATCTCCCACCTCACCTTTAAGTTTCTCAACCATGTGCTACTTAACTTACTACTTTAAAAAATGCCCATTCCCAAAAACATTACTCAAAAAGAGAAAAGCACTCTGAGAGTGCAGGCCTCCGCCAAGGCAGACCCTTGTACCGTATGAAGGGAGGTCCACCAAGGAGGTTATGCTTTTGCCTGCATATGTTTGTTAGGTTGTGTACAACATAACTCAAAAACTAATGGATGGATTTTGATGAAATTGTCGGGGTATGACACACACACACACACACACACACACACACACATTACCAATAAAATCTACAAAATCTAATAATTTGTTGATCTCTCCATGACCACCATACCCTGAAAATTTCATCAAAATCCATCCATTAGTTTTCGAGTTATGTTGTACGCAAACCAACTAGAAAAGCACTCTGAGAGCACAGACCTCCGCCAAGGTAGAACCCCCCCCCCCCACCCTGATCACCCCCAAAATGAAATCAGTTCTTTCTGTTCACATTTCCAACATAAAACATTTCATCAAAATCCGTCCATACGTTTTTGAGTTATCTTGGACACAGACAAACAGATAAACGCTGGAAAAAAAACACCACCTCCTTGCATGATGCATATTTTACAATAAGCAGGTGCACATACCATACTTCCACCACTGGATGGCAGTAATGTGGTAAAATTCACTGTTCCATCATTGTAACTAAAAGGAGGAAGAGGCATCATTTCCTGGACTGAAAAGAATTTAGTGTAGATAGATTCACAGAGAAAATCACCAGCACCACAGCTACAACCAATATATGTGTTAAATGGTTCACACTTATATAGCGCTTTTCCACCTTCATGGTGCTCATTAGCTTCACATTCACCCATTCACACACACACACACACTCATACACCAGTAGGTTTCTAAGGTCTTTGTCAGTCCTACTGGGGGCCTAAGTCAGGGTTCATTGTCTTGCCCAAGGACACTTCAACATGTGGACAGCCAGAGCCGTGACACTAACCGCCAACCTGTCGGTCATTGGGCAACCCTCTCTACCAACTGAGCCACAGTCGCTCCATACTGGCTCCTGAACAGCCAATCAGAAGAGGCCAGATTTACCTATAGTAACATGGTTAAAAAAATAGACTGTTTTAGTCATTCAGCCGACCTATGACCTGACCATCCTTGGATGGTCTGCAGAGACTTCAGATCTTCTGCATGACACACAGGTCACTCTGCACCGAGGGATGATGGTTAAAAAAACGTATTCTCCCAAACTGGAAGTCTAACACTCCACCCTTCTTTGTTCATTGGCTCAGTGAGATGTTATCAGTTATTCAAATGGAAAGACTGTGCCTGCACAAACATAATGAGCAGAACAGATTTGAAAGAATCTGGGAACCTTTCCTCGCTCAGTGTCAGGATTGATGCTTGACTAACGGGGGGTGGAGGTGATCTGCCTCACAGACTCTGCTGAGTCTGCACTCTCTGAGTGCTTTTCTAGTTATTACTGTAACTATGTTGTTTCTATAAATCTATTATGTATAACTGTCTGTGGCAGCCTTTGTGTTTATGTTTTGTTTTTAGGTATCTTTTGTGCCATTTTTGTAAAGTAAAACATTTGAAATAAAAAATATATAAATAAAATAAACTGTATCTACATAACTGGAGGAAGGACCTAAATGAAATTAAGTTGACTAGTGATTAAGTACCTGGTATGGTAAGACAATGGCCACTACAGAGTAAATGAAAGAATATAAGGCACAGGTACACGTTACACGCTGCAGCAGTAGACAGCTGATACAACACTCACCATTTCATTTTATTTAAAAGAATTACGCAACAGTGTGCAAAATAGATTCAAAGAGGACACGTTATTCTTTCTTATTCTCTCATTTAATTTTTATGTTACATAGATTTCTGTGCATGTATAAAGTTAGAAAAAAAACTGTTTCCATCAGAGGAACCAATTCTGTCCCACAGAAGGAAACACTGTGAGGTCTATGAAAACGCCTCATTGGCTCAATGGTCTGTTCTTGTATATTTTGTTGATACTATAAATTCAACAAACCCACAAGCAGTGTCAAGAAGATGACAGAGGAAGACTTTATTTGCCCCTTAACGGAAAGAGAGTCAAGGAACATGTGGTTAATCTCTATTTTTAATGCACATATTTGTGTGTGGTTTCAGTAGCTGCTCCTCCAGCAAACAAACAACCAAAAACTACATCCAATAGTCAACATGCTGTACATAAACTATGGCTGTATTGATATGTAGGAATTAAAATCATAAAAAAACAACTGTCAAAAACTCTTCTCTCGTCTTGACTGCAAAGGAGTTTCAGCACTATCAACTCTTTCATCCTATGTTTCTATGTTGAATTCAAGCTCCAATTAATCAGGCACAATTTTGTTCTCATGGTTATATTCTTAATTATGTAAGATGCTAAAAGAAAAAGACAAAATAACATATTGGCATGATAGTACTGTCATAATTTATTTTCGATAAGATAAGATAAGATAAGATAAGATAAGATAAGATAAGATAAGTTAAGATAAGATAAGATAAGATAAGATAAGATAAGATAAGATAAGATAAGATAAGATAAGATAAGATAAGATAAGATAAGATAAGATAAGATAAGATAAGATAAGATAAGATAAGATAAGATAAGATAAGATAAGATAAGATAAGATAAGATAAGATAAGATAAGATAAGATAAGATAAGATAAGATAAGATAAGATAAGATAAGATAAGATAAGATAAGATAAGATAAGATAAGATAAGATAATCATTTATTAGTTCCACAGTAGGGAAATTCCCATAGTTACAGCAGCAAAGGACAGTAACAATATAAGCTTAATTTACAGTAAAGAACAGTATAGAATATACAGAGACACAAGGAATATAAGTACAAGAAATGTAATATGTATAATGTCAAAAATGACTAATGTACAATGAGTTAGTGGCATCCCGTACAGAGTACAATGACAAAAGTAACCGTGTGATGTAAAGTGGCCAGTGATTATTATTGTATCTCAGTGTAAAAATATCCTCTATCACTTGTCTATTGTACTGTACCTGGATAAGCTTTATAGTTCTTAAGAACGTTCACCCTGTATTGATTTCAAAATTAACTGTAGTTGTGTGCATTTAATTATAAACTCACTATACAGATGGGAACACATACCTGTGACACAATCAATCAATCAACATTACACTGATACAATCAAACTAGTTTACAAGCAATTTGCAAATAATAGTCACTAAATATATTAGCCTTAACATATTTGGGTGTGATTTATCACCACTCAGTTTTGATATTTAAGAGCTCAATAGAAACTGGCATTAAAAATGGTCTTGAAAATATTACAGCCTTTAACAAATGCTCAGTTTCAGTGCAGAAATACTGTAAAATCTGAAATAACTATTCTTAATTTCAGTGTTCTTCATAGATCTGCTTGTTTTCCAAAATGCATTTGGAGTCAAGAAACACCTGTCATCATTGACCTTTGACCCCCAGCTGGAGCTCTGTTCTGGGGACACTTGAAATGCCCTTTACGTACGTACGGAAAGCACATGCAGATGTACGTCTTCACACAGAAAGGCAGATGTCTAATTGCATTACCTGTGATAATGCAATACAGTGACAGACAGGTGCTTTCATAGATTAAAACAGAAAGAATGTGGCTTCTGTATTTCTGTGTGTGTATGAGAGACAGTGGCCAGGAAGGTTGTTTTGTTTCTCCTTCAAACAACATTAAAGACATCCCCATATGCCCCGCCATCTATGTTGTTGCCTGACATTATAGTTTGTGTGTGTTTGTATTCCACTCATGTATTTGTGTGCAAATAAATGGCCTATGGAAAGCAGGAGGCTGGAGGCTGTTATCTGTTCATGTGAATGTTTGCTGTTACAACAGAGCTCTGGCTTCTGTGCAACAACCCAAGGAAATGTACTCTGACATTAAGATAACACTGTGTCATACTCTCTCACATGCACACACACACACACACACATACACACACATGATAAAACCAGAAGAGTAGGCAGATGTGATGCAGACACAATCTCCAGAAAGCACTCTTGGGAATACTGGGAATAGGATTAGAGACATGAAGTCAGGGAAGGAATACGACAAAGAAAAAAATGGATGAAGTTGATTAAAGATGATGAAAGCAATGATAACAGCATGTGAGGGAGAGCTGATCTTTTGACTCAACTCTTCCACTTTAGGGTCATTTAAGCCTAGTCTGATAAACAAGGGACATGAAGAAATAATAATCTGTCATAAAGAATGACAGATGTTCCTGCCTGGTCCCTGTCCTTCATTTTTGGAGAAACCAACAACTTAATCTCTCCCTCAAGCCCTCTGCAGTGGGCCATAAAATGCAAATATGCGCCACTCTGATACCAAGTGACTGCTTATGCTTCCTCTCAGAATAATGCCAATCACAAATGGGAGGGTTCCCTTGATTGATTCTAAAGCAGCAGAAGCTGTTTTGTCATTAAAGGGGAAGGTGTGTTACAGACCTGAAGGGGGATGACGCCTGGTTTGGATAAGAGATAACCTTATCCAAAAATCTACTATTGTTCTGTAAGTCAGTTTGTATGGATGTGTGTGATTTAATGTGAATATAACGTCGTTACTGACACCTCTGGTTGCTGTCTGTATTTGTGTATGTGCATCTGACTGTTTGCAGAGGCTTTATCAGTCAGCAACACAAAGAGCTATTCAGTGCACAGAGAAACACAACAAAGAGACAATTTACTCCAACAAAGACACCTCCGTCCTAGAGGCCATATTGGGTGAAAACCTGAACAACACCCCCTATCATTATCTGCCCAAAAAAACTGCACACAGACATAGAAAAGTATAACCTCAGGTAGAACTGCTGATGATATTGTCAATGTAAGTCAGGTGGTGGTGAAAGTTTAATTTGTTATTTTTACTTGATCTTTGGCTTTTTGTAAATTTATTTCAGTTTAGTTTAGTTTAATCATTTTTTGTTTCTTTTATTTATTATTTGAATCAGAAATTTACATTATTTATTTTATTATTATTTCATCATTATTTCTGACAGGTTTTTTTATGTGTTGTGTTTGTTTATAGAATGGAGTTTAATATTTTTTTATGAGAATTTCTGTAAAACTTTGTGGTCATCATTTGCCGACACTAACTCACTTGGTTTTGAAACTAATGACTGTATACATTTCCTCCATCCACAATATGACAATTCAGGTTGCTTTTCAGTGATAATTTGTAATGCTTACTCACAAAATCTGCAGTGCCTCTCTTTTGTGTGCAATCTTAACCATGCTTAACCATTATTAACAGTCCACTAACAACAAAAAATGGTCTCAACCTCAAGCTTCATGCAAACATCAGTTAGTCTGTTATTTCAAACATGTTGATAGAAGAACTCCATCAATCAATACAAATATAATACAAAGGCACGTCAACTCATACATATTCAAATCATACATAGTGAAACTTTAATGGTACAGAAATTATAGTGTGAAAAACAACAAAGCTGATTTAGCAAAAGTATTTTACTGAGTGTTTGTCTTCAATATCTAAATAGACAAAGTTAAAGCATCAGGTCCCACAAATAAACTCAATGGATGTTTTGCTGAAACTGACATTATATCAACTTTATGTTGCTGACTTTCCTTCTTCCATAATATTGAATGTTTCCAAGAATGATAAAAGTTTTAGAAATCCATAATTTATTCAATGTAAGAGCCTGTTTCATTTGGTTGCCTATTAATGACATCATATTAATTTCACTCCCATTAGCCCATAATTACTATATAGAAATATAGAAACTATACTAGAAATAATTTTCATGCAGTGCATTAAAACTCTCTTTAATTTGTCTTATTAATAATTCACTGTTACTAACACTCTAGACATGTCTAATATTGTGAATAATTATTTTATTATCTTGTGTGTGTGTGTGTGTGTGTGTCTGTGTGTATATATATATATATATATGTGTATATATATATATATATATATATATATATATATATATATATATATATATATATATATATAATGTATCTTTTTTTTTTACTTCTCCTTGTCCCCACAGAGAAAATCAGTTCAGTGATTTGAAATATGACTCCAGTGGTCAGTGGCACACAGGATGCAGGCCCCATATATGCTGAAACAGAATTATAAGACACAGAACACAGCCCATCCATCCCAGAATAGAGTGTTTACTGTTGATGGATAGGTCTGTCAAACAGAACAAGCTGATCAATGCCCCCCACCCAGTCTTAAAACACACAGTGAGACGTGGAATTAGTCCTGAACCAAACACACTGATCAACCACACAAAAGAAAATGTAGATTACCTGTTGCTATGACAACTGCAGCTACAATGTAACAGTCACTTAGACTGACAGACACCTAAATACAGCTAGCTTTACAAACACAGTGAAACGAGATATTGTTTAGTTGGCCAGGTGCTTCCCAAAAAACAGTAGAAAATGCATAACCAGGTCCAACTGAACACACCTGCCTCATTCATTCATACAGCTATATTACACACGCGCATGTGTGTGTGTGTGTGTGTGTGTGTGTGTTTGTGCAATTTTGTGCCCTTGTGTGTGCATGAGCTCAGAAATAACCAAATACAGAGGTTTCAAATTGCTCTGGTTTGCTTTAGGATTGATATGTCACAGTCAGGACAGCTGGAAGAGAATGGAACCCCCTTTTTTCCTCAACACCACCCCACCCAACCGGACTGGCCCCCTCCCCCAGCCCATCATCATCAGACACCAGCAGCTGGCAGCCTGGCCCATTTAACTCCCTCCAGCACTTACTGGGCCTGGCTAATCACTGGTGCTCAGCACCAGCTATGGCCACCACACCTGCCCCCTCACTAGTGGGACTGTCCCATCTGGGACCTTATGAAGGAGAGCTCTAGAAGGGGGTGTTCTCTTACTTCCCAGAACAGTTCCTGGTACAATGAAAAGGGTCAAGAAAATCAGGACGTCTGGGACAGCAGCCCATTCCTTTCACTGATTAGTTCCATGTTGTTTTAAAAGTATAGGAATTTAAAGTTCAGCTCATCACCAAATGTACAAAACAGGAAATGCTCTGCAGAGCTGCCCATGAATGACAATAAACTAGTGATAATCACAATGTAGGTGAAAAGCAAGAATTGCCTGTTTACGCCTTCCTTAAGTACATGAAGAACTTTGAAACATTAAGTCTTAAAATACCAGTGTACTCTAAGGACTTGGATGATGTTATGAAACTCATGATGCTTTACTGCTTTTGATTTTGTTGCATTGTGTAGGTGACAATGCAGGGCGGAAGGCTGTGTGTACTTTGTGCTGAGATAAGCCATCATCATTACCAGAGACCAGATGGCAGGTTGATCATGCATTGCAACATTGCTTCGCTCCTATCATATCTGTCTTCTTCATTGAAACTACATTCACATATCACAGACTGATGTATTCTACTTAAACTCTGAAGATAAATAAACCCTGTCTGTGTATACCAAAAAATAAACTAGCCTTTCTGATAACACCAAAGGCACATGGTGCATACAATGGCTGCAGCTTCACCTGGCCCTTTTGTACTAACAAGAAACTGAAACTGAAGTGTTGCTCATTTACATCTACTCAGTTCACAGCTGATACTTGTTTTCTATCTTCAGTGAATCGACACCAACTGTTCCTGTGATGAGGCACCCTTAAGTTCTCAACTTTTTTTCTCTTCAGTCCTCAAACACAAAGTGAATAAAATCAAATGGTGACATGAGCTACGTAGAAGTAACAAACACATAACTAGCATTTCCCATTGACATAATGAAAAAGGCAGGAGCCAAACCCAGACGCCATGTTTCTGCTGTTGACCATTTATGAGACAGATTATATGGTAAGGTTGCTTGTCTGCTTTGATTTCAACACGGGCACTGAAGATTCATCTCCCTTGACATGCGCTGACATAGAAAACTATATTTAGCTCTTGGCGTCTGTGCGTAAAGTGACGCTGGAGCAGGCACATATACAATGATTGTGGACTGAATACAGATTCTAGTCATAGCACAAAGCACATTGAGCTATGAGATAGTCTGCTTTCTGGAAGACTTGAAGAAGAAAGAAATATGATGTAAGAGTACAGGGCCTCATGCCTTCACCTATTCTAGGTTGACTTAGGGATACCTCTACTAGTTCCTAGGCCTATTACTATTACTGCTATGGCAACGACCCTTACTATCATTGCTACTACTTCTAGCCTAATAATAATGATAATAATAACTTGGTTATGACAGAGTCTGCCTCCTGGAAGGATTTAATAAGAAATAAATGTTTTAATATGGCATTAATAAAACAGAGTTGAACATATAATGTCCTGATATTAACATGTGACTTGGAACACGTTCAGTTTAATAAATCCCACAGATTATTCAACAGTTAAAAAGAGGGCACTGATACAAGGGACCCTAACCCCCACCACCACCACCACCACCACTACTACTACTACTACTACTACTACTACTACTACTACTACTACTACTAATAATAATAATAATAATAATAATAATAATAATAATAATAATAATAATAATAATAATAATAATAATAATAATAATAATAATAATGATGATAATAACGATATATTACACATGCTGCTGCTTTCTGCTATTGTTGGAGAAATAGATTAAAGTGAAGTACATTACCCCAGATTAACTCTGGGATATTAATACTAGGTCCTACATCTACTACTACTACTACTAGGCATCTACTACTACAAGTAATATCACTGCTACTGCTTATACTCTAATAATAATGACGATGATAATAATAATATCACTCCTACTATTTATAGTTTATAGGAATAATATAACAATAACACCATTAGGTCAATGCACAGACTAACTGAATTAAATACCCTACTAATCTAAACTAAACTAAACCTAGTTGTGTGTTAACTATAGGTTGATACTACTACCATGTGAGTGGTGTGTGTAGTTTTGGTGTGCATATTAGTGTGTGTAGGCCCAGTGTGTTCCGGTGGAGGGTGTAGGCCTACTGCACTTTATGAATAATGAAAGCATGACGTAAACAATGCGGTCCTCTTTGCGGCTCGAGCTCGAGGCTCGAGGCGGGCGCACCGAGGCGTGATGCGGTCGTGACGTATTTCAGTCGGGGATCTTTAATCCTCTGCCGCAGCAGCACAGCCGGTAACCAGAGGAGGGGGTAGCACGGCCGGACGGGAATGGACCTCACGGGCTAGGCTAGCCTGCTACAAGGCCTTCACAGCTCGGTCTTTACGTACATGATAATATCACCGAGGAAAACCGAGAATAGGACCGGAACCAGCCGACTCTGTGTAGGCCAGACCCCCTCCTCTATCTGCCGACGGGCTATTCAGGCAGGCATACAGACAGACGCAAGCCTGTTCATGAGGCTGTAATTCTAAAACGCTGCTTAAAATATCCCAACATACATAAAGTTCGGTATCTCTAAGACAGAACCTTCGAGTAGTCCGGTCCGGTTTCGTGCGTCCCCGTTCGCCCTTCAGCCGCGTCCGCTGTCTGTGTCAGCTGCTGCGCATCAGCAAAACATGCAGGATGAGCCTGTGGGGGTGACAACTACACAATTACCCCCGTCAGCCGAGGAAAAGGACAGTGAAGGCACCACGATCAGTAAAACCGAGAACCAACCGAACCACACCGACACCCACGACGGTCTGCTGTGCGCAGTGACGCCCGTGTTTAACCTTCTCAACCACAGAACTAGTTTCCACCGAGATCACTTCGGCCCGACGCAGTCTATCAGTGACCTTCAACACAACAGAAAAACCCATCAGTATTTAGGTCAGCACCCGGATTTCATCCCCACAGAGTCGAACCGGATCGACGCACCGTTCAGCTCCTTCCCCGGCGCCGCCGACCCCTGCGACTCTCCCGTAGAAGACACTGAAGCAGATGCTGCGTCGCCATCGCCCACTTCCGTAAAACCAAACAAGATCCAAATGGACTCCCCTATCGTCCACCATAATGGCAGCAGCAGTACCGGCAACATGCTGTCCGGAGGTATTGGTGCCGCTTTCCCGAACCTCCCAGCCCAGGAGATGCAGAGCGCCAGCGGCGGCTCATGTTCACCTTCACTCCCCGGGTTCGGCACCCCCTGGTCGGTCCAAACCAGCTCGTCGCCCCCTCCCGCACCCAACTCCATCAATCCCACCCACCCCAACGCCATTAACCAGATCCCCAACACGGACTCTGACAACAGCTTCTACCCAGGTATCCCCTCCTCCATCAACCCGGCCTTCTTCCAGAGTTTTTCGCCGGTGTCAGCTAATCCGTGCGCCGGGATTAATGTGCAGGGCTTCAGCGGTCCGTTCTCACCCCAGATAAACGTCCCTCAGCAGCCTCAGAGCCGCAGATCCCCAGTCAGTCCTCAAATGCATCCTCAGCAGGGCGCCTTCCTCCAGCAGAGAAACAACTACAACCAACATCAGGTGAGCTGCCACACCATCAACCACATGCACTGGCACAGGGTGGCAGCCATTTACATACACTGTCTCTTAGTATTTCTGTTTACATGTGACAATATATATACCCCAGATATATGAAATCAGTATGAGTTTGTTTAGGATTCCCATGTTTTTGTGCCCTTAGGACAGTCAGCATCTTGTGACACCCTGCAGAGATTAAGCATAACCTTATTAGTCCCTGTTTGTGTTATAATCTAAACCTATGGCCTTTGAAGACTAAATGCTCTTGTTTTGTCTCCATAATCCATTTGACATGTCCTCTGTAAGGGGCTAAGTCATTGCTCTGGAGGCAAATGGAGGGAGGGGTGAACAGGGGAATAAGACAGCATCACTGAATCTAACTGTTGTTCTGTCCTGGAAGCTGGCAGTGGGATGCAGTCACATGACACTGGACCATCCCTGTCTTGTGGTTCACTCAGTGGGAATACAAAGGCCTGCAGGGTCCTAAATGATGTCCTAAATGGATGCTTATTTGGGTGAAATGAAGACATCTAGCAGGAGTGTGTGTGTGCGTGTGTGTGTGTGTGTGTGTGTGTGTGTGTGTGTGTGTGTGTGTGTGTGTGTGTGTGTGCAGTCCAGGGGCTCTGTACAAAGTCTAGCCCTGGGCCTTAAATGCAGGATCAGATTATGCAGTAGTCTCCAGGCCTGTTTGCTAGCCTGCAGCTTTAGGTTTCTCATGTGATTTGCACACACAGGGTGTGTATGCTCATGTGGTTGCATCTGTGGTGTTGCATTTCACTGACCTTCAACCCCTTATTTTTATTACAGTCTTGGCAAATACATTTCCACACCATCCATGTTTATCTCACTATTATTGTTGAAAGGATCAAGCCTTGAATGGGGGAAGTTTTTAGGGAATGCACAGTCAAAATCTCATATTATATGAGACACATCATTTACAAATAATCATATACTGTCCTATCTATAAATTCACTGATTAATTTGTACAGCTTAATTTACCTCATGGAAAGGCCCATATCTGATTCTGTTTTACTACATACTAAAAATAATAAAAAATAAAATCTCCTCATATTTTGTCTTCATTTTCTTTGCCTTTTTGTACATTTTCAAATCAGTGTGTAATCAAATGAAAAAAAAAAGTACAAGAATGGAAACAGGCTTCCTAGATTCTCAGTGAAATGTATATATTATTGTTGCCTAGTAGGTAGTAGAAGATTTTACTTATTTTTGGTCTGTGGCATCATTTGCAAGCTACACTTTTCTGGTTCACATCAGATTTTTCACACCTAAAGGTGAAACATGTGACAGAGATAGCCCCTCCCTCAAGTATTAGTTTGTCATTTTGTCTGAGCTGGTTAGAGTCCATCTCCTGCTCAATACAACCCTGATCCGTGTCACATTCATACTCTATGTTTGTTTTGCTTTCATGCAAAATTCTGACCTTCACCTCTGCTAGGGAAGAGGATGCAACGCAATGTCAAGTGAAAATATTGATTTAAGAGTGTAATGTGCAGCACAAGAAAATATATGTTAGTGGATAGTATGAAAGATATCTTGGCATTGCCTCTCATATTGTGAATATCGTATCACACAGCCCTAGGTGCATTTGTACATTTGCCCTTGGAAGAACGATTTGTATTGTTTCATCATGTTCTGTAACACTGTGATAAATTTGTAATCAATAGTTTACATGCAGATTGCTTGAGTCAAATTTTATTCATATGTTGGAGTATCTTTTATATTTAGACACATTTTTCCCCTAAAATAGCAATATAGAATAATGCCCATTGTATTTTGATATCTTGATATATATGTTGTGTGTCATATATTTTATATACTATATAGATTTCATATTAATAAATTCTTGCATATACACCCCCCCAGTATAAAGTTATTAATTGGTATTGAAATTCCAAATGAACTACTTGTGCAGTCTTTACCTTCTAGTATAATACAAACTATTCATAATCACACTGCCATCTGAGATTACGTAGAGCTATTTGCAGTGTTAAAAAACAGGACAGGGATTTAGATCACATTGTGCATTGAGCAAAGAGGAAACAGTAAGGTTTTTGTGTCCACTGTGATTTTCATGTGAAAGCACGCACGATTGTGCATGATGCGATCAGATGTATGATATGCTTAAGAATGGACACAAGGTCCAGGTGCAGAGTGAGTGTGTAACTTACACTAGCAGTGCTGAAGTGCACGAGATGCTGAGCATTAGTCTTAAAGCTCTAAATCTTCTTATCTTCCCACCCGTTACAGCAGCAGATCAAGCTAGGCTGTGACTGATGGAGATGAAAGAAAGGATGGAGAGGCAGCAGGATAGGATAATAGAATAATACACAAATATGTAATAAAAAGATGCACATGCTCTCTGTAAATTTGCATGTTCCAAATGTGTCTGTCTGTTTCTGCTCTGTAGCCTATGGTGAAGCCGTCTCCCTGGAGCAGTCACCAGGGGAACGGCTGGGGCTCCGGGGGGATGTCCTGGGGTCGAGACCACCGCAGAGGGAGTGGCATGGGAGTACCTGGCTCAGTCAGTCATGTCTCACCCCACAAGAAGCCCTTCTCAAGCAACGTCATCGCTCCACCTAAGTTCCCACGCTCTGGCGGATCATTAGGGCCTAAATCCTGGATAGAGGAGAACATGTTTCGCACAGACAGCAACAGCAACAGCTTGTTGCCTCTGCAGGTGAGTAGTTTTAGCTCACCCCACATTGACTGCTTCATGGTTTTGTTTGAATTGTTGTCTGAGAGTGGGAAAAGGGAGGCTTTTGTTTTTGTGTTCCAGTGAGAACTGCTGGCGTTATGATGGGAAAGAACGACAAACAAAGGCACAGTGATCCATCTAATTTGAACATTGAATGAATGAATGAGATGGTAGAAGTCTGAGAGCAGGAGAGGGGGGCTTTAATGAAGATTCGCTGTAAAAATGGAAAGATGATGCTTGAATATAGTGAGGAAAAGGAAACAAAGTGGCTATAATTGGCTAGAAATGGGACAGGAGGATAATTAATGTAGAGGCTTACTTAAAAGTAAATAGTTTTATAATGTCTTTGCAGTTGTTTAGTGAGGTTAATACTTAATACACAAGTGTCAAAACAGTGTTTTCTGCTTTACACTACACATTTCTAATACACAAAACACTACCTACTAGATCATTCTCATCACTGGGAATAAACTATTCCAAATATGAAACATACTTTAAAAATTGGCAACACTCACTCATATAAAACAAATTATTAGACCTCAGGCAACATCACATAATTTGTGAAGACTTTGGAGGAAGTGGATCAAGATGAGGATGGGCACAAGAACAAAGAAGGAAACCGGGAAATAGACAGAGACACATTATGTGATAGTTTCACTGTTGCCTCAAAAGCTTAAAATATGAACTACAGACAGCAGTGATTTGTATCAAATGTACAAATGTGTTGTTGCTGTTTTGAAATGGCCATTAATACAGTACATGCATTTATCATTTTATTGCAAAAGCAGCATTTTAACAAAAGAGTAAGACATTTTTCTTTGACATCTAACTGAGGTTATTTACTTCCAGGTGCTGTGTGTTATTGGATTTGTGTATAAGTGAGCCAACTTTGTCAACAAGTGTATAGTAATTGCGCAAAACTGTAATCCAAACAGCAACATTCGATGGTGAAGACAGTCATTACTGGGTGTTCCTTTGTTGACATAACACGAGCAATAGCTAGCAAAATGCTGTTTCTGTTGTGGGTAAGGATGTGGGGGTCTTTGCTGTTTAGTTTGCAGCTGCTCCAATGGCAGTATCACAGAGGCTTTTGGAGGAGGGGCTTCATCGTCTGTCCCTGTGCTGACAAATAGCTCTATTGAATCACTCAATCAACTTTATTTGTATAGCACATTGAAAAGATCCACAAGGAAAACAAAGTGCTGTACATAAAAATAGGAAAATAAGTTCAAAAGACATGGGAATAAAAACATACAAAGACAAAATCAACAGGTTCATGTCTGTTTGCTCTTTGCAGATGCCAAACAAGATAACTTACAGTGTGTTAAAGGCAAAAGAAAAATAATTTTTAAACACGAATTAAAGACAGGAAGAGAGGAGGCATGTCTCACACTTAGAATTTGGGTGCAACAGTTTAGTTTCTTAGTTTAGTTGAGTCATTTTATTTCGAATATGTCAAGCACAAAAACATTTGATCTTTCAAAAGTCAATAATTGCTAAAATAACAAGACAAAGATAATATAGAATAAATAAAACGTAAGAAGGTGGGTGGGTGCAACAGTCACAAACACTGTCACCTCTAAGCTTCCACCTTACTGAAGTACATTTAGCATTTCCGTCAGACAGTGGGAGGTTTAACTAACACACTCAGCAGGTTTTTCCAAAGGTGTAATAACATGGAGGTTAGTCTGAATCCATGTCTTGTTGTAGATGGGACCTGTTTGAGATACTGAGTCCGCTGCAGTTCTATCAGGGAAGAGTACTACATAATGTCTTTCCTCATATGTGCCTGTTTTTGCCTGTCACAGAAAAAAAAATGCCCATGGCTAACAGTGTCACAGAGGTCCACCAGTAGTCATCAGATGCTGCTGGCTTGTATTCTGAATGACGTATCTATAATTAGTGTCTCATTACACAGCTCAGGCATGGCCGCACTGAGATCTTGTACTGGTTGACGTTTGGATGTTTTGATCATATCTCACTTCTTTTTCCTACTACGCTGCCAGTGACGTCTTTGTTGGGTCTGAATATGAGATTCAGAAGGAGGTCCGAATCTTTCACTGAAAAATAAAACCTTTCTCCATATTCTTTGAGAAAATGCACACTAATTAGGCAAAAAAAAATATGCTTTCCTTTGCTATTAAGTGCACTATATACAGTTTAGTACTGAATATAATATGTATGTGTTAAAATGTTGGTTGACTTGACATTCAGGTGGGTCCAACGATACTCACATTCAAAGAAAAAAAAAGTACTACAGTGTAATTAATAATATTGACTAAAATTAACATGAACAAATCTTCAACACAGAATCTTGTCTGTTAACATGATTTCTGCTTGAGTAGATTTCGTGGAAAAAACAATCCCCCTGATCACATACTACTTTACTACATCATTTACTATGGCTTTAGTCTTTATTTTCTGGTCGTGATTCAGACATGGCATACTGTGTGTGTAATAACACTTCATTACTTTTAGTTAATTTAGTACATTTTATAGTCAAATGTATTAAATTAACATTATCAGTTGTAATATTTACAGTTATCTAGAAAGTGTTCCATAGAAGTTTGGTATTCTTCAGGCCCATGAGGACAAAAGAGGACTGCACTGACCCAGTTACATTTCATTTTATGTTTTACCACAAATATTAGAATAACAGTCAGGAAATACTTAGACCTTGTATGGTGAGATGATGGCTTGTATGTTATTGTTCTTGGGGAAATAATACATACCACATGTAAATACTTCTCAAAAAAATGTTCTCATTAATGTCACTCATTGGAGGTGAGATGATGGTGTCATCACCATGCTATGAGCTCAAATTATTAGTACTATCATTGCCAAGAAGTAGAAGGCTTCCTATTCCAGGAAACAGGCTCGACTCCGTGGATTGTTAATTTCCATAAACAGTGTTGGGACCCTGAATTTTTCAGATTCCAGGTCTTTTCCTTCCTTCCTTTCTGTTTAATGTTTAGTACTCAGTGACACATCTCTGGCTGTGTCATGATTTCAGCATCACACACAGGATGATAGGATGAAACACATTCTGTTAATGCACTCACTCATTCTGTTCTACTGAACACAAGCACATAGTGCAGCACTTTGGTGTCTTAGTCACCCCAATATTACCATATGATTCTGTCACAGTTCATCATTATGGGTAACTATCTCACTGCTGATGAGCTCATAACCTCCATCTGAGCTCTGCAGCTAAATGCCACTCCTGGTTTTGGTTTCCATTCTGTTGTTCTCTGGGAACAAGTCCAGAAATCCTGGGGAATTTGTTGCATAGGCTGCTCGCAAAACATACCTTAGACTCCTAAAGTGAATAAATACGGAAAGAATGTTAATCCAAGCGTGAGCTACTCACACTCTTAAACCCCATACATGTTAAGCCACATACCCACATGTCATTGTTATTATTATTGGCTTTATTGTTCATAATCCCAATTACTAAAGTGTGCTATAATCGTGAGGAATTACTCATGCATGTCATGATGTGTGTGTGTTTGTTTAGTCGGCTCTGACTCTTTGCACCTGTGTTTTTCAGGACCGCCCCAGAATGTACGACAGTCTGAACATGCACTCCCTGGAGAGTTCTCTGATTGACATCATGAGAGCTGAGCAGGATCCGATGAAAGGTAGGATTGCCTTTCCCTTTCTATCTACGTTTCTGGGGTCAACGGGAAGTGATTGTGTTCACGCTAGCAAAAACTGACCGCTCCCAGAGAGTTGTGTTGTTTTTTCATGGACCAGCTTATTTTCCTCCCGCTGAGAGCTTAATACTTCTGCCACCAGCTGCACTGCACATTTACATGACCTTCCAGCTCTGATCCTGTTGCTTCTTAACCTGGGCAGAGAGGAGACAGGAGTGTCATTGTGGCAAATTGTTATTCGTCATAGGTGTTTTATGAAATCTACACCACACTCATAAGGCACAGGATTTTTTTCAACATGGGGAAATTGAAATGAAATATATTAAGTCCTTGTTTAGTAGCAGTATTTCTTATAGATTGGCAGCAACAAGCAGTGACTGTATTCTGACACTAGCCTGTCCTCAAAGGTTCAGCTGCTGGACATCAGAGGAGCAGTGTCAGATAACTGCTCCGTCCTCCCCCTCTGCTAGAGACGGATGTTTGAGGCTCATTTACAGCCTTACATACCGGTTACACCTTCACTTTATACTATGACCCACAAATAAACTCTAGGTATAATGTCTTTAGAAGCAGTACTGTTAACGTAACAGCAGTAGTATTAATGCTGGCATTGTGTAACAGGATACATAAATAAATAAATACAAATCAGGATTTGATACATGTCCTATTTCTTAAGACCTGGATTCGACCTGTGCTTGTCTTCCTGGGCCGAGATATTTAGTTTTTTCATCGGGAGCAGATGGAGAGGACATGGGCCAGTGTGCACAGTAGAGAGAGAGAGGGGGGGGGGGTGGTCTAGGCTAATTTTAGCTGTGATCACACTTTCACGCACTGTATATGACGGCCAAGAGTGGAGATGAGAGCGAAGGAGGGCTTGCTAGGGTGGGCTCTGCCATTTATAGCACAGTCGTGATGGATACAACAGTGTATAGACCTCTGTGAGAGGCTTGGAAATACAGGAGCTGCTAAACTGACATGGTAGTGCTGCAAGCAGGACTGTAAAAATGGCATTTGCTTGTTGAAAAGGTACTGTTAGTAAATAAAATAATTTTTTTTATCACTCTTCGCAGACAAAAAGTTCTTTATAAGAGCTATACATGCAAAGTAAAATTCACAAAAGAATTATGTAATAAAATATACAATTATGTAATAAAATATACAACATATACACAAATATACAACTGTTGTAAGTAAAAGAGATGAGGAAAAAAAGGATTGCAGAGTGCACAATAAATGCATAAAGTGCAGAACTGATACATGTAATGCATCTTTTTAAATAAGCATATCAATAAAATACCCCCAAAACACCTGAAGCAGTTGTTCTTGAAATCGTTGTTATTTAAAGGGTATAATCATGCAGGGAAAATATGAGATTGACAAAAAAAGACAAATTCAATACAAGACAATTTACTGTGTTTTGCTTAGCTCAAACACTATATGGATATTGTGAACACAGTGAACTCCAGTCTTTTGTTGCTAACAGGGGTCTGGGCTACAAAATGATTATGACAAATGTCTTACAATGATTTTATATTTCATATCATGATATACAGTATATCACAATAAATGCTTTTTTGTCTCAATTTTGTCTGTATTTACACTGTCATCTAAAAGGCTTACAAAACACTTCAATTTGTATTACTTTAATTACATTTTTATCATTGCATATTTAGACTATAAGTAATCTTTTGAAACCACGTGAAACTGTGTTGTTGTTTTTTTCAACTCATGTTCAGGAAGAAAAATCACTCTTTAGAATATAAATAATAAAATAAAATATTGATTCAACATGTATCATGATCATAATTAATAATATCTCAATTCATTGGGAATAGGAATTGGTATTATTATTATTATAAACAATTTGTGTCTATATAGTGTACCAGTTAAAGAATGACTGCAAAGACAACTGTTTTAGTCCATGTAGTATTTTGTAAGGAAGAAAAACTTCATAAAAGATGACAAATATATTCAAGTACATTCAGGATCCTGAGCAGTGTTTTATGTGCTAGTACTTAATGCTGTAAGTTTGACCTTTACTTGTGGCTGAAGGATGTTATAGCTGTTGCGGTTTATCGATAAAATATTCAACAGTTCCTTGGGTCGTCTTGTCACATCGGCTCCATTTATCTTTGGGGATAAAGAGAGCTTTTATTCTACTTGTGCCGACCGCTGCTCACTGCAGACATGTGACAGAGCTGTTGTCGTTCATCCACAGACAGGCATTGTAGCTGTATGTGTGTGTGTGTTTTTGTGTTTCTGTACTCACACTGGTCTCACCCTGTCCTCTCCATCTGCTCCAGGTCTCATCGTTATATGTGTGTCTGTGCTCGCTCATGATTTGTGTGTCTGTTTCTCATGTCAGGCCGTGTGGGATGCCCTAACCCTGGGGCTGACGGCCTACTCATGCTCAATGGTAATTATCTTTTAGCACCATCCCCCTCTGTGTGTACACTGTTCCCCTGAAGCATCCATGGTTACTGTTTAGCCTCATTGGACACACTCAGCAGGGTCACAGTAGGTGGCATGTGGTACATCAGGTGCTTCTTTGGTATTTAACACCTTTTCTCAATTGCTGTCATAGATCTTATCAAAACAAACATGTTTCAATTACCATAAAACATCATTTGATGTCGAAGAGAGAATTATGAACCAAAACACATCAGACTACATTGTCATACAAATGTACACATGAGGAGTTTTAACACACAGTTAGTTATTATAGTGTTGGGAATTTCATCGTGTTTTCATCTTCATTCAGATCATTTTGTTAAAGCCTGTTTAAAGGTTACCAATTTTATTTTACTGTTCAAATTGTTTTAGTTTTTTCAGGTATTGTGAGAAAATTCTTCATTTATAGATGCCATTTCCTAAATGTTCATTATTGGATTACTGGCCTGTGTTAAAATAAAGATAATAGAATAGAATAGAATAGACACTGTACAACAAAATGTAAAGTTAAAAACCTGTTAAACTCCATAAAAACTAGCAAGAAAAAAAAAACAAAAACACACAAATAACACACACAGTCTGTCAGTGAAAACATGAAAAAAGGCAGTTCATATATTAATAGCATTGAGTATTGTGCCTGCATTTTGATAAAAGTTGTTTTAATGTGTTTTTCTGTGATTTTATCATAATGTCCTGCATGCCTGAAGGCTGCACTTCAGACAGGCTATGTCACTCTTTCTATAACCTTCTATAAAATAATAAAATTTCTGATAAACTATGGTAACTCTGGCACATTTCCACTCCCTGTAGTAAAAACAATGTAGCACTGTGACCTTTTTGTGTGTTTGCTTTACACATGGACACAACTTGTTAATGTCCAAAATAAAATAATATTTTATAATGGTCTCAGTGGACTGTAAATCTGGGTCAAATAGCACTTGCAAATAACTGTGAAAGTGCTTTTTTCCTAGTCTTTTTCTCATAAGACCAAGCAATCAGAAAGGAAACAGTCTTTGGCTCATGCCTTTAGCTGTTGAGACTTTCAGTCTGTTCAGTGTTTTTAAGATACAGCAGAATTAGACCTTGACGTGTTCATCTGTACTAATCACCTGCATCTGCAATATTTCAGCTTTTAACTTATTATACAAATTGGACACCTTTATCAACACAGAGATAAAAAAAAAATAAATGCAGACGTGATGACATATCTGTGTAGATTTGAGATTGTGAGGTTACATGTCAGTTGAAACCTGCACTCTTTACTTTTCTACATGCAGCCAGGAGCTTTGGGAGACGTCGAGGTAAACTCAGCTTTCTACAACATGTTTTTTCTCTTGTGGCTTATTCTCCAGTCGCATGCTTTATCGCTTGAAAGAAACCAAACTGAGGCCTGCGTTTGTTTGTGATTAAAATACTTGTAAAACACAGCGTTTGGCTGAAAAATAACTGCCATTGTACACATAAATTAAAAATTGTCTGATAATCCAGACGTGCATGGTGCCAGAGGTCTCAGGTTTGGTTCTGTTTACCTGAATCAGCTCATCTATTTTGTTAACAGCTTTGTTCCACACAGCCTGCTTTTCCACACCTGCCTTATCTGCTCCACCGCAGTGACACACAGTAAATTGCACGTAATCTTCACTTTAAGATGGTGCTTTATCTTGTAACCACCAAGTGTAAAATGAAAATAAAAGCATTAGACTTCAGTGTCCCTCCAGTTAGTGTTCGGTTCCCTTTCATAGCACAGATTTAAAATCCCATAAAGAAAAGGCAGGTGATTTGAAGGTTTGGAGTTATGTTTGTGAGTGCTGCTGCTTTTTGTGTGTTTTGGTTGATGCTTAATCTCAGTATATAATCTTAACTATTTCTGACTTTTTTTCCTCCAATAGGGCGTTCCTCTCTTTTCCCTATTGACGACAATCTCCTCGATGATGGCCACGGCAACCAGGGTGTTCCAGGAGTACTTGGTTCCCCTAACTGTTACCCCCACCAAAACGGAGAACGCATCGAGCGCTTCTCTCGTAAAGTGTTTGTGGGTGGTCTACCCCCCGACATAGATGAAGGTTAGAAGACACGCTCATGACACTGTTGGTGTTTGGTTTCTTATTTCTATATGTGTTATTGACAGTAATAGAATGAAACAAGATTATTTATTTTGACCCATAAAGACCCAAATATCCACCAGTGACCAAAAGCACTGGTGGATATTTGGCATGGCTGACATGGCTTGATACTGATCTCATGCCATGTACCTCTGTATTCATAAAACGTCTTAGGAGGAAGTCCGAAATATTTGATTGCCAAGTGCAGAGTTACAGTAGACGCTCTGGAAATTCACGATTTTATTGTTTTCTTTTTTGAAAACAACAACCTGTTAGTAGGCTAAGCTTTGCTGTTGCATACAGCTTCATTTCAATTTCTAATGAAATAATGGACTATGTATTTTAAAAAGAACGCAATGAAATCATGAATTCCCAGAGTGTGTAACTGTATTTGGCAAGTGACTATTTCAGACTTCCTCCTAAGACGTCTTATGAATACAGAGGTACATGGCTTGAGATAAGAAACTCTGGACACACTATCCAATGACATGAAGACCTCAGGACACTTCCGCTTGCCTTTAGGGACCTTCTACTTACTACCATGAAATTGTGATGTTGTTTAGAACTTTATAAGAGGACTAAAAATAGCATTTTATGTCGACGAAAAAGACACGCCCTAATCACTTCCATGCTAACACAGTTTGGCTCAAAACGGCAAAGTCAAAATTTCTCAATATACATCTGAATGTTGTGATTTTGATGTCAACTATATGTATGCACTCCTAATCATCTAAAATATGAGCTAAACTGTTTTTACTCTGGATAATCCCTTTAATATTCTAACTTCAGATAGACCAGGGGTTCTCAAAATTTTCTTTCTGACCTGTCGTTTGGAGGGAGAAAATTGTCCAGACCCCCCAACCCCAACACAATTGTAAACATAGTTTAAGTACAACTTTTATTGAAAGAATCATTAATATTGTAGCAATTTTCTTTGAATAATTGTCAGTGCTTTGTTAAAAACAACTTCAGTGTTAACTTAAATAACAAAACCAGTCTGCATGACTGTTCCCTTAGACAATAGTTTTCCACAAAAAAATGTGTTCAGTTGTTTAATTGTTTGAACTAAAGGCACTGAACAAACACCTCTACTTAAAGCCACATGAACTGAAATTAGGGGGGAATTCCAAAAATAGAACATCCTCCATATTGAAAAAAAATGTAGAATGGGGTCCAGGTTAGTGGTGTCAGAGTATAATTAGTAATTAGAGATATTAGTCATGTGGTTGCAGAAGTGTGGTTTTTTTTAGCCCACTCGAATTACAATATGCTAAAAGGTAATTATAGGTATTTTGATGCTAATACTTGGGTACTTCTAGATAATTAGAATTTTCTATGCAGCACTTCTGCGTCTAATATTATTATATTTGCTCTTTTATTTAAGAAGATGAATACTTGAACCTGTTTTCTCTTTCTTAATCTGTCTTTTATTCTTTTATAGATGAAATAACATCAAGCTTCCGTCGATTTGGTCACCTGGTGGTCGACTGGCCACACAAAGCAGAGAGTAAATCCTACTTTCCACCTAAAGGTATTAGCTAAAGTAGCCGGTTTTATGTTAAACACAGTTTTATGGTTACTAAACCCAAGTTTACATTGACCTTTAATGGTTATCTTTGTGGATGATCATAAATCCATAATCATTTGATTGATGATAAACCAAAGGGGAATGCATTATCTGGTGTTTGTTGTGTTCATTCACTAAGGCGGTGTGTGTTTCCTAGGATACGCATTCCTGCTGTTTCAGGAGGAGACCTCAGTGCAGGCTCTGATTGAAGCCTGCATGGAGGAGGATGGGAAGCTCTACCTGTGTGTCTCCAGCCCCACCATCAAAGACAAGCCTGTGTGTTCCACTGCTCCGTCTCAAACACACAATACATGGGTTGTATTTGCAGTCTGCACAGAGTTGGTTTAATGTTACGTTTGACTCTGTCTACAGGTGCAGATTCGACCATGGAACCTTAGCGACAGTGATTTTGTCATGGATGGGTCTCAGCCACTCGACCCCCGCAAGACCATCTTTGTGGGAGGTGTCCCCCGTCCTCTGAGAGCAAGTAATTGTGCAATTTGTTACACTTCATGCCTAGTCTCCTGTACGTTTGGCTGATAACTACAACCATGCAACAACCTTATATGATTAAACTACAAAATAAAAATAACTCATTTGATAGTTTATAGTTACTGAGAAAAATATGCTATGCAATGCTGTAAGGACTTAAAATAGCAATATAGTTCAGCTCGATGTTCATTTTCAGAATTATCGATGTAATGCTTTAACTTAGATGTTTGATGCAACAGTTGTAAAAGTTTTGTAAAAGTTCCAAATTTCCATTTATCTGCTTTTTCCTTCTTTAAGCTGCCATTGTATCTGCTTTTAAATTCCAATTTTGACCAACATCTAGTATGGAGGGTTATACAGCCTGGTTAAAGTTAAGGTTTTTCTTATCATTTAAAATATCTATTAAATATCAAAGTTACATTACGCCGATGTACTAATTCATAGAGCGTACAGTATGAGAACTGACTAGTGATCTTTAATTCATTACAGATAATGTGGTAGGTGGTCACTGATTCAGACATTTGAACTGCCTCGTACATAAAACAGCAGTTAAAGCCTCAGGGAATAGAAATCCCCCGTCAGCTTATCTCCCACTGTGTCACACCTGATGTGTAACTTCCCCATTTCCTCCCACGTCATTTGTTATCTATCCACTCATCTGATTCTCTTCTTTTGTCTGCTTTTCTTTTCCTTCTGTTGCCAGTTGAGTTGGCCATGATCATGGATCGTCTCTATGGCGGAGTCTGTTACGCAGGAATTGATACTGATCCGGAGCTCAAGTACCCCAAGGGGGCGGGGCGAGTGGCATTCTCCAATCAGCAGAGCTACATTGCTGCCATCAGTGCTAGATTTGTCCAGCTGCAGCATGGAGACATTGACAAACGGGTACGCCCTCCCTATGTATTATCATTCAACTGTCATCCATCCATTGATGTGTCATTCACATGACTTGGAAGTGTGTGTGTGTGTGTGTGTGTGTGTGTGGTAAGGTAAGGTACTTTATTTTACAACGAAATTGGTCCTCTGCATTTAACTCATCCTTGATGCCATTGGGCCACCTGTAAGGAGCAGTGGGCAGCCATGTGGGCCCGGGGACCCATCTCCTGCTGTAGAACCAGGATAATGGTCAGAATCACCAGGCTGGAGGATTTTGCCCTAAAAAACATGTTTTTGGGTGATGGGGGAAACTGGAGAACCCTGAAGGAAACCCATCCAGACACAAGGAGAGAAACATGCAAACCGTGCCGCCACGTGTGTGTGTGTGTGTGTGTGTGTGTTGTTGGCATCACAGCATACCAAGCAGCAGTCTGTTGCTGTGGTGAGCTTATTAGGGCTGACTGAATTAGCTTCGTTATTGTCTTTGCTGCTTTTCATAAATGTATTCATGTGTTTTCCATGTGTGTGTGTGTGTGTGTGTGCAGGTGGAAGTGAAGCCCTACGTTCTGGATGATCAGCTGTGTGATGAGTGCCAGGGTGCACGCTGTGGAGGGAAATTTGCTCCCTTTTTCTGCGCTAACGTTACCTGTCTGCAGTACTACTGTGAGTTCTGCTGGGCTAACATCCACTCACGTGCTGGACGAGAGTTTCACAAGCCCCTGGTCAAAGAAGGTGCCGACCGTCCACGCCAGATCCACTTCCGCTGGAACTAGAGATACAACCACAGCCATGGTGACACAGTTAGAGGGAAGAGAAATGAAACACCGTCTAACAGGAAAAAGAGCATCGCTCTGCCTCTCCTGCTTTCCTAACTATCAGTATAATCGTGTACGTAACACTAAACAGTATATACTATATATATCTATATATCTTTTGTAGCAGCCAAACACCACAAGCCTCAGTTTTTCACCAAAACCCCCCTCACATCTCAGGCTCTGACAACTCTACAACTCTTTTGTGGTACTTTCATCTTTTCTAAGAGGAGATTTAAAAAGAGATTGATTTTTGTAGGTTTTTTTATTACCATTATTTTTGTATGTGAGATTTAAAGTAGATACGGGAATGTTTTTGCATGGGGGCAGCTTGTCTGTCTGTTTGTCTGCTGCTAGCCACCCTAAAGTGCGAGTAGTGCACACTTGTTTCTGGGAAAACCTCGATTCTCTAATGTTGACACCTGCCCCAGGTCATTTACCAAAGGTAGCAAAAATGATAGGAAACATTAAAATTGACAGATTTCTGCCGGGAAACGAAGTTGTTTTTTTAATGTTGCCATGGACTCTTTTTTCTTGTTAGAGAGTTTATTACAAATTTCTTCGCTCATACTGACAATAGAGTAATTACCTCAAAATCCAAAATCTGGTTCCTGCTAACTGTATTCAACAATTACATTTATGCGTAACAAGCTATTTTAGAAGCTTTGCTGCTATATATATATATATATATATATATATATATATATATATATATATATATATATATATATATATATATATATATATATATATATATATATATATATATATATATATATATATATATATATATATATATATACGTATATATGAATAGATGTGTAGGAATTATATTTAATGCCATTACTAAACCAGATTCATGTCAAATGAAATGCAGTATGCACTCAACCACTAATGGCCCCCATTGCCATGGAAAGTGCATGTTTTGACAATAGGCATAGATACACAAAAAGCATGCAGTTTCAATGTGATTTTTTAAAAAAACACTGCAAAAATAAAAATAAAAAAACAAACCACTGAAACATTTATTAAAGACATTTAATTCTTTAGTGAGTAGCATGACCATCTATTACAGATGTCTAGAGAGAAAGAAAAAAAATCAGATTTAAATATTAAAACTATTTAAACTTGCATGCATTGGTGTTTATCTGTTGTTTGATCCGTTTACATACTAAACAATACAAAAAGTGATATTGGTTCTACTGTAGACTTAGTGGATGCCATCAGTGTTTTGACATGGTGGCTTGTATGGCAAAAAAAATTCCTGTTGAGAAGCAGAGTGGTGTTCAGTGGTTTGTGTTTGTGTGTGTGTGTCGTCTCTGCTGTGTCAGTCCTGTTATTGTAGACTGAGGCTCTAGTTTAGTTACCAACAGATTACCTAAAGGAGAAATAAAACATCTAATGACTCTGCCTTCGACCTTCCTGTAACGTATCCCTGTATGTTTCCAAAGGTTAATCTGTTTTTGCATCGTCCCTGGTAGATCAAATGCAAAACTAAAGACTTGATCAGCTCAGAACGCAGCCTAAGTGACATTTAGGCCGAGGGTCGCCTTTTTATTGAACATGAAGTGATGCATCTCCTCATCGAGCTCGAGGATGATGACACTTGATCTGTTGGCATGTTTAAGATAAAGGTTTTTTTTCTGGTCTGACTTACACCTTGAAATACTCTTTAAAAACTATTTTGGGACAATCTTTATGTGAGGACCGGCGCTCCTGCCGTCCTTTTTGGTACTGTACCCATGTGTCGCTCTTGTGTCATCGTGGTTTTGTGTTCCACACCCTGGTGTATCAGTGTTCAGGCGTCAAGTGTATACTGTTACAAAACCTTAATGAAACTGAGACTTAAGGTTGATTTACTTATAGCCGGCTACTATAATTTAACCTGTTTGTGTGAACTACTTACCTGTCACTGGCCCTTCGATATCCCTAGTTTTTATAATATATATTATGCACTACTTTTCTATATCCCACTTGTTTTTCTTCTTCTTCACCCCCTAAGTGATTTCAGTGATGTGGATTCTCAGAAACTTCCACCTATTTATAATTCTACAGATGCTTTATAAAGTTTTATTTTTTCATGATTACTTGTGTAGGATGTAGAAGCAGTGGTCTTAAGTTATCTGTGTTCTGTATGAGTAGAGCAGGAATACAATATTTTCTAATATATTCTAATGTAGTCTGGATGTTGAGGACTGGGAGTCAGAACAGTGTAAAAAGACTGACTTTACAATAACCAGATGCGAGTTAGCGAAGGCTTCCGTCGTCCCAGTGGCTTTAGTTCTCATGGTGTCAGATGATAACATGTTTGAATATCGTCACCTGTAACACTTGACTCGTGCTGTTTTTGTGAGGTTCTATTTTCTATGTTGAACACTGTTACTTTGTTCTGTACGTGTCTTTGTTTTTGTAAAAATCATATTTATTTCACTATTTTTGTAGATGAAAAAAAAAAAAAACTACTTGATTTTGATTGTATTTTTCTATTTAAATATTATACGATTTATTTCCCCCCGCCCTTGTGCTAATTATGTCAGAAACCCAAGTTCTGTTCAAAGACAAAGAATCATGTCATTAGTAGCAACATCAGAGTTTTTGATATACAGTCGAACTGATTCTTATTTTCATACACATTACACATTTAATTTGAAGGAAGGAAACATGAAGGTTTTATTATTTTCTTGGAAGACACTTGAGATTCTCCCCTGTTGCATCGAGGCCTCAGCTGCCTGTCCTCGTAGATGCTCTGAAACTTGAATATAACACATTTTGAAAGGCTGACTAACCTCGAATCTGTGTTGTGATGTGCAATACTGTTTCTAATGTTTGTATAAAAGTAAGAATTACAGTGTAAACCTTTTTAATGCAGATTTATTTTTTTCATTGCATATTTTGCAGATTTCTGATCCACAGTGTCATTTTTTACTGTCAGAAAATAAACCCCGTTTTTTCATTGCAACTATTTTTAAATCCAGATATCTTTGTACTGATGTAAATGATTGTAGTTATTTTGGATAGTGTTTTGCTAACAAAAGGAGAGACTTTTTCATGCATATTTCTATTTCTTTTCATCTTGTTTTATCCCACATTTTTATTTCATTAATTAGTAGCAGAATTCTTGGAATAATTTTTTCAGTTGAAATGTCATTGGTATTATTTTGTATTTTTATGTGGAAATAAACTATATGTAATTTTAAGATGCTAACTGCTAATATATTATTTTGAGTTTAATTATTTTTAAAGCTAAATATTTGTAATTTTATTGTTAATTGACTAATTTCTAAATCAGAGTTTGTGTATAGATTCACAAAATTGTTTATGGGGTGTTTGGATTGTAATTATTATTAATGAATGGTTCTTTGATATGCAAAATGAATATCATGTTTATTTTTATTTTTGTTGGTTTTGTATTTAAATGGGGTGTTGATTTCAACTTTTTTTTCTTTCACTTCCTGAATAAAGACCCATTTTGTTTGGACACAACATGGCTGCTGTTGCATATGTTTTCTTTTGTCGGTTATTCATCTTCAGCCTCCTCATGTGCTGCCAAATGAGATATGCAGTGTGCCTTCACATTATGGTGAAGAATGGACATGCTGTACTTTATGTAACCTGACTAGTCCCACCATAATTATTTGAAGAATTTCAAGTACTGCTGAAAAAAATATGTACAATGCAGGTTGAAAGGAGCAGAGTGTGCTCTTCAGATACAAATCTGAGGTCAGTATTATCATTTAATCCCTCCGTTCATAACATATGTCAGTATATGTCTACAGTTACACAGTATATACAGGAATAGTTGTGTTTTATGAGGAAAAATGAAGACACATACATGTTAATCAGTGACTTAATTACAAATAATACCTTATAATGCTAATGTATCTTAATCAAAACACATACACTAACATAAAACCAAATGGAGGGAAATAATCTAATAAATCCCCATACAACTCCATATATTGCTTTTACTGCCATCTATGGGTAAAAATCAGAACCGCATCAGAAAGCTTCTTTTTTTTTTTTTACTTTTCAGATACCAAGTAATTGATTTAAACCCTGGATGTGTTCTTATCCATGTGGGTTTAATAATGTAAACACATAAATGAACTCGCCTTGATGATAGTTGTTTGCTTTGAGAAGTTTATGAGGCAAAGGGGAGGGGGTGGATTAACTTGAAAAGGACCGTTATGTGAGTGAGTAGAGTAGAGGCAAATGTAGTTTTATATGGTTAGGAAAAAATATATAATTAAAAAAATCTAACTTGGAAACTGAAAGCTCAACTTTTGAATCCTGGACTCAAAAACAGAACATTTCCAAAATAAAAAATAATTGCACAGAGGGCTAAGTCCCAGATACATTTATGTTGCTTTCATGAAATGTAGGGATGAATTATTATAATTAATGCTCTAAATGACTCTATACCTCATGTTTGAATGTGTCATCAAGTGTTTTTTGGGGGGTTTTTGTTTTCTGATTCTAAGCATTATTTGGTTACAATGGTACTGCTTGAACCAAGCTGACTTTATTTGTGTGTGTGTGTGTGTGTGTGTGTGTGTGTGTGTGTGTGTGTGTGTGTGTGTTTTCTAATGTTAGATATTAATATTATAGCATATATTAACCCTCTAACTCCTGAGACTAACAGTTCCAGTCAAAACTTTATAAAACAAGCAACAAAATGGAAAATAACAGACAAAAATGTACAATAAACCAACAAAATAATAAGTAACATGAACAAAATAAGGCATAAATGGCACAAAAGTGAAGAAAAATAATAAAATACAATATTATATGTAGAAATATAAAACAAAATAAGGAACACAATGAACAAAAACGAATAAATATTTACAAAACAATAACTTAACTTAGGCAAAATAAAATGAAATAATAAATAAATAAATAAATAATATTACAATATTTGGTTCCAGTAGCTTTAGTTTTGGCTTTTCTTTTTTCTAAATCAGTTGCTTTTTGACACCTGTTTATCTCCATATATCATATCAATGAACAAAACTCAGTAAAAAAAAAAAAAAAAACAGTATTTTTTTTCTGAATATTGAAACTAAACCATTCTTTCAGAACGCATCGTCACTAACGCATCAAGGGTTAAAGGGTTAATCACATTTCTGTATTAACATTCATCTACAAATTAGCTACAATGTCGACAAGTCCTGCATACAGTGGTGGCCAAAATGATTAAAACACCTGAAAGATCTGAAGATATTAACCTTCTTTGTCTCCAACACATGATTCAATTTTATAATATTCATGGAACATGCAGATGGCTACATACTTGTGTCATGAAAAAAATCTGGATGAGCCTCATGAATTCATCAGAATCACACAGCTGTGTCCTAAGACTTTTGCATCAGCATTTGTTTAACCATGGTCAAACCAAACAATGATTACATAAGGAATTGGGCATCTTCTGAAGGACTATTGTGTGCTAGTTATAGTGAAATAGGCCAAGCGTATTTTTGTAGAGAAAAATCTCATTATGATGGCTCTATTTTATGGTTTATAGAGCATAATGATGACTTTGTAGATATTTTACTTGTTTTATGAGTATTTTAATGGCCAAGAAAAAAAGAGAGCAAAAATCAGACAAACCTCTTGAATATACCAAGTGTTCCAAGTGTTCCAATGATTTTGGATGATTTTTGGCAACCTCTGTACAATGGATCAGTTGCATACTGTTAAGTGTAACTTATATATTGTATATATTGTCCCTGTCAAATAACATTTGAATATAAACCAGACAGAAAAGACATGACTCTATAGATTGTGTTATGGATTTAAATGTGTACTGTTTCATGTCATGTCAGCTTTTCCCTCAGGTTTCAAACACGTGACTTTCTATAAACTTGAAGGGGACACGCCTAACAATTGTACTCATCAGTTTTAATATGAGAATTTCGAAGGCGGGATATCATCTATTCAACTCCACATCCTCTTATAAACTTCCCAGTTATGGAATTACATTTCAGATTCTGTGAATTTGGCAGGAGCATCAGACGACTTCAGATCCAAAACTGAGGAATGCCAAAGACAGACAGGAAATTAACAGTTGAAAACATTGACATCAGCACTTTTAGAACAGCTTGAAGCATTTTAACTATTCTTACGGAAATCATTTCCACTGGCATAGTTTTGGCCAAAGTGTACTGATGATGTCATAACTAAACCTGTGAGTTATTACAACAGTCGCTCTATTGTTATTATCATTATCAGCTGCAATGATTCTTACAGGAATGAACTTCAAACACATGACGACTTTTCTCAGTACACATCCACGGACTGGCAAACACTAATCACTATGGAAACCCCGCCCACCAAAGGGGAGCGGGGTAATAGGTTTGAGTCAGTTTGTTTGTTTGTTGGTGTGTTTGTCTGTTTGTTTGTAAACAAGTTTGTGCAAAAACCACAACTACTTTCCATTAAAATTTTCAGGAAAGGTGCAAGGTGGTCCAGAATAGATAACATCAAATTTTGGTGAATATAGGTCAAAGGTCAAGGTCACAGTCAGCAAAAATGTGTTTTCACAATGATAAGGCAAATGAGGTAAAATGTGTGAAAGGGGTGTGGGATTTGTTCTACCAGATACCACTTGTTACAAATTATTCTTCTTTAAAAAATAATAAATAAATAAAAAAATACCATAAATAAAGATATAATATGACAGTGAAGCTGTATATGCCCCCATTAACCTTTAATTTGTGTTAAGATCTGACACAGTTGATGCTCTGGATAGTGTTCTGAAATGGTTGTTACTGAAAAAAAAAAAATGTTCAAGTCATCATCTATTGGAGTTTGACACTGTGCTGAAATAAACTGAATTTGTCAGCTTGGTTTGTTCATCCACTCGCTCTGAGGCCTGTGGTGGAGGATGAGAGGCTAGGATGATGTTTACCAGCAGTTTGACGTCTCCGTCGGACACATTCTCATCTGTCGTCTTTCATTCTTTCCCCTGTTGTGTCAGTGGATGTTCAGGTTCTGGCAGGTTGAAGAGACGTTTCCCAGAAAATACACAATTTTGTGAACATATCAGACGGATTGCAAATAGACCATCAAGAATATGATTCTTATGTGCAACAGTGGGTATGTAAAGGTCACCAGGAAATGAATTCATTCATGTTCTGTAACTGTTTAATCTTCTGGAAGGTCTTGGGGCCTGGAGCCAATACCAGAGATGGAATTCACCCTTGATATATGACAGATGAACAATCATTATTTTACACCTATTGATAATTTAGTGAGCAGTTAACCTAGTAAAGTGCAGAGTCATTACCTAGAGAAAACCCATGCAGAAATAAGCCGCTAAGAAGGATGCCCAGCAAGTGTTTTAGCAATGAAGAAAAATTATATTTGCTCAACCTCTGTAAAGCTCTTGGAGAATTGAATAAAGTGTGGCCAAAATAATGACACAACCTCTACCTGTTACCTCAGTAAACGAATGACAGAAAAATGGAACATTCACTATGATTTAAGATTACTGTACAGAAAATAAGTGAAAGTAAAGTCTATGATTAGTTGTGACAGGTATAATTGTCTACAAATCACCACAAATGCCATAAAACACTGATATTAACATGCAATTTTCTTTTATTATGTCCACATGTCTTGAAAAATGCTGTAACACAGAATTTACCAGTTCCAGAGGAGACAAACACTCAGCCAAGGGAATGCAGAGTTGAGTAAGATCAAATAAACCATAACATTATTGGGCCAAAAAACATACTTACATCAGGCTGTGATTTATTAAAGCCCAATCATTCTGTTTTATAGATTGATTTGGGTTCAAGTAACCTAATTTATTTAAGTTTTCATTTAAAAGTGAGGAAGATAGTCCACGCATATGTTGTCACTGTTCATGTGTGAGACATACAGATTTCAGTCATGCAGTAAGTTGCAAAATATGACACATATTAGAGAATAAGTGGCTTCCTTCAAAGGCAGGAAGTATCTTATGTTTACAAAACTGAAACCCTCTTCCTGGGACTCCTGGGATTGTTGGAGGTTGTCATTGTCATTTCACATTCATATTAACATGTCATATATAGCTCCCCAGAGCCAGCAGCACCCAAGCAGTCCCAGACCATGACACCCCCACCACCATGTTTGACTGGAGGATAAACACACTAGTCTTTCTTCTCATACCTGGTTGCAGTCACACATACTTGACTCCATCTGAACAAATTAAGGACATGGTTCCAGTTATCCATGTCCTTAGTCTTCTTGTCTTTCTTATATATCACCTCTGGTTCAGACATTATTTGCAAAAATGTGAGAGGTGTACTCACTTTTGTGAGATACTGTACATATTTTTATATATAAAGGAGTTTAGGGTAGAGGTTGTGGAGAGATTCTCAGCACATTCTGGCGAGTCCCATCATTTGCTGAAATGGGACTCGGTAGTAGCTGGCGAGACCCAATCAAACATGCAAGTGTGAAGGACCCCAAAGCCCAGAACAGCAATCACGATAAAGCAGGGCCAAGCCAACAGGGCAACCCCCACCCCGGGCCGTAGGAGCCACAGGACACCACTCCCAGATAGCCACCGGGGCCACTGTGAACTACACAATAAGAGGGAGCAGCTACAGACCCCCCCAGCGCTTTAATATTATGTATAATACAATTTGCGGAGAAAAGATTTTAGGTGAAAAATGTTTTAGCAGACAGGATACACAAAATGAATGTTATTTCTATTGCCTTGTAGGAGTACTCCAGTAATAGGGATGTCACTGATCATGTGTGTGACCAAAGAGGTGTCCTGTCAGATTACTGTACTGATCGTACAACTGAACAAGACAGGACCTGAGGACATGTCCAGGACTAGAGAGTTGACAATGGAAGAAGATCGACACAGATACATCGATATTTAGCTCACAGTCAAGGTTGGCTGCACCAGACATGAACACCTAGAGCTGAGAAATCTACAATATAAATACTTGGCTGGCAATATTGACACCTAGAAATAGTTTCAGTGTTTGCACTGTGTATGTGTGCATGCATGTCTTAAATAAATAGTTGGCAAGACTCCTAGCACCATCTGGCAGTGATGAAATGAATGACAAAAATGTTCCCTAAAATCCATGATGCATCAAGACAGTCGTGCATGCAGTCACTGATTTAAAGGAAATGTGTATGTGTTCTTGGATCACAAAAGTACATATACTCCAGGGTAGTTTTTAAAGGTGCTGTACAAACTTTTTGCATGATTCTGAAAAAGTCTCATTTTTATATTTAGCCTACAGTGGTCCCTCACAAAAATGCAATTCACCTTTCACATCCTTGCTGTTTCAGTGTTTTAATGAGTGTTTGTTTGTTAAAATATTGTTTGAGATATGTATGTATCATAATGTATGTTGGTGACACTATTTCTTTGTTCATCATTACCTCCGCCAAGGAGGTTATGTTTTTGGCAACGTTTATCTGTTTGTCTGTTTGTCTGTCTGTGTTCAAAATAACTCAAAAACTTATGGACGGATTTTGATGACATTTTCAGGATATGTTGGAAATGTGAACAGGAAGAACTGATTTCATTTTGGGGGTGATCGGGGTGGGGGGGGGGGGGGGTCTACTTTGGTGGAGGTCTGCGCTCTCAGAGTGCTTTTCTAGTTATAAAGTGCATCTGTTCAGTCAACCACTAGGTAGAGTGTAATGGAAGTGTGTCACAGAACATGAGCATTGTTCTCATTAGGAGATGGTCAGGTGGTAGAGATAGTTTTTTTCTGACAGACTACTACCAATAATACGCCAGAAAGTTTGCTCATTGATTTCATGAATAAACAAGTTCATGTTTAAATGTTTTGAATGAAGATCCTTGAGTTTGGGTATTTTGTCATGTCAGATTGGATGACACCTGCTCCATTAGTAGCATATAATAGAGATACAAGTTGTTGCCACTACATGACTTATTCTGAACAGTGCAGTTATGTTTCTCTGCCTTTATCTGTTTGTCTGTGACTGTTTGCAAAATAATTCAAGAAATTTGGCTGAAATTTTCAGAAAATATTGATACTAGCACAAGGAATAAATAATTATCGGTGGAGGTATATGTAGGGGAGGGCCACGTGTGTGTTTCATTCATTTGGTCGGGGCTGCTAGCAGAAGTGAAAGTGAAACCTATCACTCATATAGGCCATTTGGGGGATGGGAGCTGATCAGCCTTGGCGTCTTGGTGTCTGCGCTCTCAGAGTTCTTTTCTAGTTTTTAGAATGTAACCTCCATGATAAATGAGGAACCATTGTATGCCTGGTTGTAGTCCAGAATTTAAAATTAGATTATCAGCACCAAAAATAGATTATTTCTAAATGCCATTTCCAGCTTCCCTGGTCAGGTCGGACAGGACTGGACTGATTTATGGCAGACTTTTGTTACTATGACGACGCCAAACGCAACGGCAGACTTTAGTAGTGAGAAGCAAACTGAATGAGTGCGAAACCAATGGTTGTTTGAGTTGCTGTTGTCTTTCTATCATCCCCACAGTGTTCAAGAACAGCTGCTTACGGGTTCTGTTCTCTTTTTTGGATTGTTCTCTGTAAACCTTAGACATGGTTGTGGAAAATCTCAGCAGATAAGGAGTTTCTGGAATACTTCAGTCAGCATAATGTGTTTTTAACAACTTTTAGCGATCATCTTGATCATGTCTACATATCTCAAATCAATGACTTAATGCCATGTGAGGGGCCTGTGAGATTTGTGTTCATGTTTTGTTGAACAGATGCATTTAATAAAGAGGCTGGTAAGAGTATATAGGCATTTTTGTGTAAATGTGTCTTGGAAAAATAAGACAAAAATGTTATGTGACACAATCAGTCATCAGTTGTTCAAGGACCATGAGATATAATTTTTACACATGGGTTGACCTGACCCCGACTAAGACTTTTTGTTGGATTTGCTGGAGAACACTGTACACAGCAGTCCAACTCCTCCATCATCAATATAAGATCTTGGCCAAAAACTAATGGATGGAAATAAATCTTGCTACAGAGAATACATGCAGTATAGAAAGTTAAAAGTGGTCCAACACAAAATATTAGAGTGAGTAACTTTTTTTGTATGAGACTGCTTTATATCACTAGAAAGACTCTTACGTCATTCTGAGTAATAATAGAGGATATATCAATACACACTTAATGGTTATTTCAGTGTCTGTCTTAAGTCTCTTCATCCTTTTTTATGTAACATACGCACACAAAAAAGAAATAAAAAAGATTGTTCACCTGAGAAAATTTGTCAAAAGATTTATTGCTTGGGAAAAAATAAACCAAGGTCCTTCTGCATATTTTCTACAGCCACTGTATTAGAATTGACGTGAGGAGAATTGAAAACCCACAGTATTACTAGCATTGGAGGCCACAAAAAATTGCCTGTTAAACCTTTAATTTCCGATTTTTCAATTACATGGACAATTGAAACTATATTTAACCAGAGGTTGTGTTGTTATCAGTGACTCACAAGGTCAAGGAATTAATTTTAGAAGTAAATTAATCTGCCTTGATGGAGGTCTATATATTATTTTTAGTTGTTGTGTTTTAATCAGGGTTTGTTTGTTTGTTTGTTTGCTTCTTTCTTTCTTTCTTTCTTTCTTCATCTGTCTGTAGCAAGATCAGTCAAAAAGTTATAAACAGATTTTGATCACTTTTTTGGGAAATGTTGATACTGCTATAAGGGAAGACTGATTAAAGTTTGGTGGTGCTAGGAGAGGGGGCGTCATCTATAAGTTTCTTGTTCTTCTTTTTACCTCTGTCAAGGAGCTTATGTTTTTGCCGGCGTTTATCTGTTTGTCTGTCTGTGTTCAAGATAACTCGAAAACCTATGGATGGATTTTGATGAAATTTTCAGGATAGGTTGGAAATGTGAACAGGAAGAAGTGATTTCATTTTGGTGGTGATCGGGGGGGGGGGGGGTCAACCTTGGCGGAGGTCTGCACTCTCAGAGTGCTTTTCTAGTTAGCACCTGCTACCAGGTCTTGGAAAAAGCAAAAGAACATGGATGGAGGACCAGGAAATGCAACCGTCTCTAAATATAAGTCAACATGTTGGTCATTTTTCTGTCTGATCAGAAATGTCCTCCACAGTTGTACATTTGTCTTGTTGTGTGTCAGTGGGTGTCACAGTGGATAACCTGGATCTTATTTTGACTGTGTTCCAGAAAAGACAACAGTAATGCAGAATCTCTGTGGAGCAGGATGGAACCAATCATCCACCAGTGGTCCTTTTGCAGCAGATCTAGAGCTCAGTACAAACTCATGTGTATAAAAACACACTATGAAATAAACTCTTCTACATCCACACAGTGTTTAATGATTCTGTCATGATGTTTGTACACATGGGTGTAGTGAACAGAGACCCCAGAGCAGACGTTCCCACAAAGAGCCAAAATGTCACTAAACTGAGTTTTTAACTACAATAAACTGCATGAACTTCACATTTTTCTTCTGTTTTGTAAAAAAACACAAGACACAGGTTCAGTTGGTTTTAATAGAACATGTCATTTCATGAGTGGATTGTACAAACTTATCTAGTGGTTTGGAGTGGAAGAGGGTGATGAACCCTCACAGGTCTGAGGCTAATTTGGCATTTTTCAATACTTCTAATTTAGCCTTTATAGAACACATTGCAAATGTTAATCATACCTGTGATTGGTGTCATTTGTGTTGCACTATTTCACTTATATTATTATTCCCTTATGTTGTCATCAATGTTTATTTGACTGTTTGCAAAATAACGCAAAATCTTTTGGTTAGTTTTTGATGATACTGGAAATGTTGATATTGGCACAAGGAACAAAGTATTACATGGTGATGGTGACTGGAGGGGCCTGCCTTAGTGGAGGTCTGTGCTCTCTGAGTACTTTTTCTAGTTTTCATCTCTCTGTAGTGTGATTCACAAAATAGTTTGAGCAGTTAAGGTCGCTGCATGTGGGCTGTACTGTTGACACTCAAGGACTTGATCATATCTCTAAAGCAAATATTCTGTTCTGCAAAAAATTAGGAATGAAAACAAGACTGAAATAGCACTCCTTTCCTGGCCTCCAGCTGAATGAGATTAATTCCACTTCCAAGCCCTTTCATTTCACTAAATGCAATGAAAATCTACCAATGCTATATACAAATAATATGGAAACTATTAAAATATTGATCCACCTTATGAGATGATTTGTTTTTATGAGTGTCCTGCATTACCATGTACCTGTTTAGCATGATGTATAATATCTTAATCTTTTAAAAAAGAACTCTGAAATCCATTTCTAATAATGTATAATGTATTCATGATTTAAACTACCTCAATATTTTAATTAACTGTCAATCAATGATGTTTTAAATTATAGAATAGTATCTCCAATATTGGATTCATTTTTCTTTATTGGCTGCCTTTGTTAACATATTCAGAAATTTTACACCAACTAATATCTCCAGACCAAGCACCCCCTGATTTCATAGTTTATTTAAGCTATTAATATACCCATAAAAATTAATAAACCAGTAACTCATAAAAGTTTTATGAAATTATTTACATTTTATATACATTTAAAAACAGTAGATACATCTCTGAACCACTAATCAAAGTATCAGAACAAACATCTTTATAAAAATATAACATGATGTCATACCAACGTGTAACAAAACCAAAATGAGATGTTGTGATCCTTTAGTTTTGTGTTTATGCAGCTCTATGCATAATCCTCTGCCAGTGTGTCAAAGTAGTTTGTGTCAGCGTAGAGAAGGAAGCCAGAGAACAGACTGTCAGCCCAGCCTGGGTCTGAAAATAATCCATTCTGGTCATGGAAGAAGATCTGTAGCCACACCTCATCTTCTGGGTTCAGGTACATCACTGTGGACCCAGAGGCCACGTCATGGTTTCCTGTGTTGGCGTCAAAGGTTTTGATGCGATACTGTCCATTCTGCACCAGACCAATTGCGAGGTGTTTGTTGGCCAGTGTGATGTCATAAGAAAAATAATAGACACCTGGGTAGGCGCAGATGAACTTGCCCGTCTGTGGGTTGTAGTGTCCGCCCTCATTAAACAGGACCTTGTTGAATTTGATGGGGATGTTCTCTGTGGGGTAGCTGCTGGTGATTCCCACAGAGAAGGCAGATTTTGGAAGCAGGCTGCCACACCGGCATATTCCTGCTGTTCCACTCTGCCCTCGCTCGCCCTTCTCCCCTTTCTCTCCATCATGGCCTGGAGCACCAGGTAGGCCTACATCACCACCTTCCCCAGAAGGGCCGCGTTTTCCAGGAGGGCCACGTTCCCCCCGCTCTCCAATCTTACCTGTTGGACCAATCCTGCCCTTTAACCCTGAAAGAGAAAGATTAGATTGGTATTAGACTGTATGTAGAATCAATTATTGATTAAAGTGATCTTTGTTGGGTACAATATGTGTTGATGTAAACATGTATTTAAGTAAATTCACATAACATACTTTTTGAAACCAGAATAAACAATTGCATTTAAAAATGCTGTGTTCATTTGTCTTTAAATTGAGGATTATGAACACAGACAAGCAATGAATATTTAGACTTTTTTAAATTAAAAAAAACAAACAAAAAACAACCATCTTGTGCTCACCTTCACATCAAATACAATAGATAGATAGATAGATAGATAGATAGATAGATAGATAGATAGATAGATAGATAGATAGATAGATAGATAGATAGATAGATAGATAGATAGATAGATAGATAGATAGATAGATAGATAGATAGATAGATAGATAGATAGATAGATAGATAGATAGATAGATAGATAGATAGATAGATAGATAGATAGATAGATAGATAGATAGATAGATAGATAGATAGATAGATAGATAGATAGATAGATGCACTTTGTGAATATATGTGCGATATAGCAAAAAGGTTTGTTTCACTGTCCTAATATTTGACATAGGAAGCATAATTCAGAAATTGTACTTGGATCAATTGAAATAACTATGCCTAGTGTAAATTTGGAAACTGCTCTTTATTATCTGCACTTTTGACTAATTATTTTATTTTTGTATTGCTGAATATTTATATTGTACAATAATTTAGTGTTTTTATAAATTTTTGTATTTTTTGTGGTTTTCATATAAGAATTTACAGGCTTCTACTGCACATGTCCCTTCACTTTTCTGTAACCAAAATACATCCAATAAAAGAACAAACAATATAGTTTGGCATTAATCCATTCCTATTCCATCCAGACTACAATATATTTCCATCTACGCAGTAAATATCCTGCAGCTACTGTGAACAGTACACTGTAGATTTTGCAGTGTTAATTTGGAGAAAATGGGACCAAATACACTCTAGAAGAAGTTAAATAAACTCTCTAAGTGTTGATTTAACACTGAAAAATGTACTGTGTACACTGCATATTTGTGTAACTCCAGTGGGTTCATCTGCAGTTTCATGTTCAGATGAAGGTGTGTATGCTCGGTTGAATTCCTATTTGTGCACACAATGGAACAATTTTATGGCATTTACAACATAGTGACAGATTTATTACAGTTAAGACTGTGTGGGTGATATCAACACTGCTTCAACCAAATGACTAATACATTCAGTCATTTAGAAAGTTTACTTCACCAACATTTAATATTTATACTGTTCTTAATGAAGTAAAATGAAGACAAAAACTATGCTCTCATTATTAAATTCTGGGAAAATTAAAACTTGGCCATTTTGATTGAGGAATGTAGCAGAATGCCTCATAGTTTGGTAGGTCTGTAAAACCTAAAAGCACATGTGTCGAGGTGAATAATCTTCAAATTCTTCACTCTCATACCATTGACCAAAACCTCCCTGGCTCTTATCAAATGTTAGGCCCACCCTGCCTCTATAAATAAAATAATAGTGCAGCATTAAATCATATCCAGAAACATAATTCGTATGGCACTGAAACAGCAAATAAAAGCAGAAACAAACACAGATGATCCTGAAAAAAATTAGTTCTGATGAGGTTTTTGGAAGCCTCGTCACTCTGCAAATAAGTGGACACCCCCTCCCATGATCTAGCTCCTGCTCCAGCTGTGAGATAAGGAAACCCTTTCCTGTGTCAGAGTTATTACACAGACTTTTACAGGCAAACTGATGCTGGATCTGTTTATGTTTTATATTATACCTGTGTCTCCCTTTTCTCCCTTTTCACCCTTCCTGCCATCTCTGCCATCTCTTCCTGGGATACCCACATTCCCATCTCCTCCAGGGGGTCCGCTGGGACCGGGTTTTCCAGGAAGGCCTGGTGACCCGGGAACACTGCAGATCAGACGGGGTCCTCCCTTCAGCAGCTGTCCAGAGACACAGTGGCTTAAACAGACCACGCCCATTAACATCCACATCTTAAAATCTGTGAAAGACAAAGAACATCATATTTAAAGGAATTGAACTTACATGTAACATAAATAAATATTCCAAATTGGCAGCTAATAAATACCAGGCAGTGGAAATGGCTCAGATCAGAAATGAAAACCTGTCATCAGTGCTGTAAAACACAGTAGTGTTGCCATGGGGGCAGACAGAAGAAAAGAATATAAATGATTCTAATGAGGGACCAGCCACAGCACAAGGCCAGATGTGATTCCTGTAATGAGAACCAATAACTTTCTGACTGTTTCACACTCTGATGTTCTTATCCACAACAGAATTGCATGTGAGATCTCAAATGAAACCTTTGTCTCTGTTCCAAATTCTTTCCTGCCAAAACATTCCCAAGTTATGACATAACATCCAGCACAATTTCTGTCAAGGGAACCTAATCATGAAGCAATGGCACAAGAGCAGACAGAAACATTACACATTTACTGTATGTAACTCAGATATAAAGTCGAAAAGTCTCATCGTGTCACTAAATCTCTTTTAGGAACAGAAAATAGATCAGAGTTAAAATTAATGACATTGATGATGACTATATGCAGTAGTGTATGAATAATTCCACGCTGTATGGCACAAGTGAGTCTGAGGAACTTTTCTAAATGTTAATTGCTTTCAAACAGGCCAGAATAATTCCATGATGATCATGCAGGAAAAATATGTTCTTGTTGAAAAAGAGGAGAACTTCTTGTATTTTTGGATGAGATGAACAGTTGCTTGTCCATTGCATGCTTGCTATGTGGGTGTGAGAATATGGCTTTTGCATCTGTTCTTTGGCCGTCTGTCTCTGAACAGTGGGGGTGTAGGAACATGTGTGTCAAGTTTGCAGAGAAGGCTCATCCCTTTGCTGTCTTAAAAATAAGCATTTTTATAGCAACATGTTTTTGTTCCCATTACACATTGAGTTTAAAAGTCCCAGCCAGATGACCTGCCTCAGACAAACGATATGTGTATTACAGAACAGTAAACATTATGAAATAAACAGGAAGAAACGACAAACACTTACACACACACACACACACACACACACATACACACACACACACACAAACACATGAACACAACCTGGATGGGGAAACATGCAGCCCCTCCCGAAGTATGGACATGATACAGCTGAAGGAGATCCATGCAAGTAGTGTAGCATGGTTTTGATTTGAAGGTAATGAACTGGACTCAGGGCCAGTGTGAGGTCCTGAGAGAGACAAACCCTGCCTGCTGATTCCACTCTGCTGCAATGATGTCAGCATTGCTAAATGGCAGTTATTACAGAAATTGTCCTGGTTTTACACACAGGAACATGTGCACGGGAACAGAATTTTATTAATTTAGGCTGCAGTTTACTCACACACAAATACTGTAGCATACATACAATTAATTTAATGAAACTGTTTTTAAAGAATAACAAACACTGTGAAACTGACAGTGTATGTGATAATGGCACTATATGGCACATAAAATAGGTAAAAGAAGTCTGTTTTTTGTAGATACAAGTAGCAGTATATTTAAGTTTCTTTAACTGAAGATGTCCACCTGTTGTATTTGGGCCTCTAGGTGTCTAATTAATATCAAGCACAGTGAGTTAAGGTATTGTTGCTGGTCATTATGCAAGAACTTTTCATACCTACCTAAACTAAAAACATTTCACATATGTACAGTATATATGAACATATAAATGCACTCTTCAAAGCCCTGCATTCTTTCATTAGTGGAACTCTCACTCTCACACAAACAGGCATTTGCATTTGTAGGTATTCTTCATCTGCAAGTCCTCTTAAAAATGTCAAATCTTCAACACAGCAGCTGTATTCTGCTCCTCACTTGAAGGACATTCTATGATGTGAAATCAACAGGAACATTAATTCTTACCCCACAGCTGGCAACAGTTCATCTGCAAAATTTATCAAGGTTTTCAGTGTTGGGTGTCCTTGTCCTATCCTGTCAAATTCCGTTCTGTTTGATGATTTGAGTCCTTTGTTAACATGTTAATGGTCCTTTTTTCTCAGACAGCTGTGTGCAGAGTTCAGCTGCTTCACTGCTGACAGTGTCTTGTAATGCAGCAGTAGTCTGGGTTTACTCCATCCAGCCCTCCCGCCCTTCTCCTGTAGTTAATCCACTCCCTCCTCTTTGCTTCATAAACTTCCCAAGGCAAACAACCATCATCAAGGCAAGTTCAATATGTCTTTGCAGAATTAACTCCATTATGTCATGGTTCAACACACATCCAGTGTATAAATCACTTACTTGGAACCTGTAAAGTAAGGCTGTGGTTCTAAATTTGAGATTACTCATTTGTATGCTGTTGACCTCAGTATTGCTTTGAATTGTAATTCTTATTTTTACCCCTTGATGGCACTACAACAAATACATGGAGAAGTATGTGGGATTTTTGTTCCAAACAACCAAGAGTTCACAGTTTGACCAATTGACTCTCTGCAGACTGAGATCAGTTGATTCATTGATTGAAGTCTGGTGTGTTGCTGCTTGGTTTCAACAAAAACCTGCAGCCAGACCGGCCCTTTGTGGAATAGGTTGGAGACCCCTGGATTACAAGATTATTGGTGCTTTAGCAACACCAGTTACTATCATGGTAAAACGAATAACTAACACAATAATTAACCTGTTTGTGTCTTATTTTCTCATGAAATAACATAATTTTTTATATCCTACAAGAGGGCGTCAAAGAGTTTGTGGAAAAAAGATGGGTTTAAAGGCTGGCATCAACACTTGAAGCAGTGCATTGTCCTAGATGGAACATATATTGTTAAATAAAAATCATAACTTAAACAATTTTTTCTAAATGTCTGTTTTCCTCACATTTTTAAGCCCCCTCGTGAATATATACATAATCACATATATGACTATACCATGGTATTCACCCACCATTTTGGTGTTTTACACAATACTCCATGTGCAAATTATTAGATGGACCTAGTCAGGTTACAAGAAGCAGAACACGTCCATCTTTCACTTTAATATGAAGGCATAATGCATATTTCATTTAAAAGGAAATGGCTGTTGCCCACTAAAGGATAAAAGACACCTTAATAATTGCAAGTCCAACTCTTGCAAGTCCAACTCTTAACTCTTAATGAATCTGTGCACACATTTTGAAGAATAAATAAGCACAGACACATATCTTAAAGTAGCACTTTCATAGAGGAGCTTTCCCTTGATTTTCCTTCTTTTGAAGACCCCCAAATTGTTAAATCTGTCATACATGTCAGATATTCAAAATTAGTCTCGAAACTATATTACAGTGTTTGAACTCTTTTGGTATTATATGATTTAATACACCCATTTGGCTTTTATTAGTCTAGAGGAATAAGATCAATATTCATTTAAATACATTTTTATATCAGAGGAATGTTGCTATTGATATACATGATTTAAACTAAACTGTGTCGTATAATTTTGCATCACATTTTACAGGCAAACTGACAAAAAGTGATTGTATCGGTATGCTTACGTTAACACTTTTGTTGCTTAGTGGCTTCCGTAGTAGGTGGGTCCCAAGGAACTACATTGTCAGATTGACATTTAATTTGACAAATGGGAAACCTAAATAGCCGACTGAAGTTTGGTTGCACCTACATGATAGGTAGCGAAGTAGTTTATCCCGTTACTAAGCAGCGGTAGCGGCGTTTATTTCACCATGATAATAGTTATCTTTCTGGTGACAATTTTCCAGCTATGGGACTGCCACAGTACGACAGTAATGAGTTAGTGCTTCTTAGTACAGAATAAACTACGACTGGCCGCTCTCTGCACTATTTATTGTAAAGACGGGTGTTACCATAATCAGTAAAACTATGGCTTCCTCCACAAGGTAACAGCTACTTGTTCCTTTCTTGGTTTCTTCCACAAAATGTTGCAACATACCGTTAACCTGGAAATACTATTATTAGTTAGCACTCAGGAGCAAATTATTTTTTAGCAGTAACAACAATTCCTTTTCTTTTTAGTGATATTCGTGATAAACTGCGAAAGAAGCGGCGTGCCTTTCAAGAAACTTTGGCAAAAGTGAAAAATGAAGATGACGTTCAGGTAACGTGAATACAGTTACAAAGCAAATGTCATTACAAATAGAAATGTCATGTTATTTTGTTACTCTGCAATTGGCCTATTCAGTTCATCCCACACAGACTAAGCTAGTGCCTCCTCCTTTTTTGACAAGACTCAACATGACATGGAGGAGTGTCTCTATTTACACTCCCAGAAAGGTGCTAATGCTATATTAAAATTATACTCAATAGGCTCTGGTTCCATCTACAAACTTGAAAGAGAGGAAACGGCATACGACATTGCAGGTTGGTGTGTGTAGTCTGTAGACTCCTGTGTGCTGCTGCTTGATACCAACACCGGTGTCCTTTCTCACCCTCTGCTTATGCCCACTTCCAGTTTTACTGAGCTAAAAAAAAAATCAGTGTAACCTGAGGTACAGTTGTGTATGTAGTTTTGATGTGATCCCTTTGTATACATGTGTTATACCAGGAACCACTAAGCAGCGAAGAAGACCCAGGAGAGACACTGAAACGCACAATAAGGGCTCACAGAGAGAGCAGAAAGAAAATGGTACATCTGTTAATTTTCAGTGATGCCATTTACACTTAATCGGCTCTAGAAATGGATTCTGAATGAATTTTCGTTACATTTTTTTGCAGCTTTTTGAAGAGTCTTCAGCCCAAGAGTATCATGGTGATACTGTGGAAGAAATCTCTGCAGTTCAACACAGTGAAGATGTTGGGCCAGATGAACAGATCGATGAACCAGTGGCTTTGTCAAGACCTTTGACAGGCTCCCAGAGAAGTGAGCATCCACATGCTAAATAAATGTCTGCCTTTTTACGTGCACTGTTGGCCTTAACAGTTTTATGGAAGTGTGTTGTCTAGTTTCTTGGTACTGGCATTGACTGATTGTTTCTTAAGTCAATATTAATCTCTTTTTTTTTCAACAGATTAGCATAAAACAAATAATGTAATAAGAAAAAAGATAATTAAATAAAAGAATCGGTGAAAATTTACAGGTGGTTTGGACAAAAGTTACTGGCGTATATTGTACAAAGTGATGCAGTATTAAGGAATGTTTGTAATGTTTGTTTGATTTGTTCAGGTTTTTCTTCAAGACTTCAGCATACTTCTGGTTCACAGCAGTTAGATGACTTCATGACACAGCGCCTGGAGGAGAAGCTGAGAGCAGCCCGAGTAAACACTTTTTATTTCTGCAGAAAGAATCTAAAATGTATTCTTATTATTCTTAAACTTATTCTGCCATGAACTCTAATCTTATGTTGTTCTGCAGAAATGTATGATGGCAAATTCAAAATGAAGGTATTGCTTTGTGCTTCCAAAGTATTTATTGTGTCTTGTTGTATAGTCTCGAGGTGAGAGCCTTCAGCAGCAGGAGTCCTCTATCGAGCCACCCAGTCGACTGCAGAGGCTCAAAGACAGAGATGCTGCTACAAGGTTTGACAGAGAGGTAAGCCACTGTTATGGTTTTCTGAACATGTAAAACTGTCCAGAAGCAGAGGTTTCATTTGTATTTTATTACAGGTTGAGCCAGACAGGGCTGAAAGACATGATGCCCCTCATTCCCTCAGTACCAGGGTCAAATTTAGAGAGGCAGCAAGACGAGTAAGACTCAAAACAAGATGACAGTCCTATACTGTTCAAATTCTATGTATAATATTGTTTATTATTATTCCTGTATTTTTACTTATTCGTTTATTCTTTTGCAATTGTAGGTAGAAAAGGGGATGGCAACTGCAGAGGAAGCATTTAATTTCTTCACATTCAACTTTGAACCAGATCCTCAGGATGGGACTGAGAAGACAAGTAGTGAGATTAAAAAGCAGGGGAAAAAAGATAAAGAGGACAGAGATGGAGAAGGAGAATCAGATGAACAGGAAAATGATGAAGAACATGAAGATAGCCAAGATGAAAATGAAGACCATGTAAGACTAGTTAACAACATTATAATAGTTTTATCAGTTGAGTCATACATTATTTGCAGGAAAATTTGTCGACAATCACTTTAATACTACTATCAGGGAAGTAAAGGGATTTCTCTTCTGTATGTCTTGATTCTCAGTATATGAACCAGGATTCATTCTACACTATAGTGGAAACTGTTTTTTCAGACTGAAAATAACTTGCATTCTTGTTGCCTTTAGAGTGAAGAAGCTGCTCTTGTAGAAGATGAAGAGGAGGATTTATTTGCCATTGATAAATCATCCCAGGACTTCTTGGAAGTGAAGAAAGCAGAGTATATTAGGTACCACAAACGGATTGAAAAAGACAGACAGCTTCTCTTTACGCCAAGTTTTAGAACAGGTAATCATTAATTGAGACTTACTATCATTTTAGCTTCAATATTCTCTATATTATATGTATTTGAAATTGTCTAACTGATCATATACTATGTTTTGTTGCCACAGTACAAACATCTGTTAAACTTCCTGAAAACATTAAGCCTCGTTATTTGGAGGATGAGGGTCTATATGTTGGGGAGAGGCCCCATGTATCCCGGACCAATGAGAACATTATGGAGAACCGCATGTTAAAATCAGAGGAGGTGATATTATTTAACAAGCTATACATCTCAGTCTCTCTGGATAGTCATCCAGGATGAATATATTAATGTTTAGATTTTTTTTATTATTCTGAAGGGAAAGAAGTGGTTTGGAGATGATGGCAGGATCCTGGCTTTACCTAACCCCATAAAGGAATCATCCACACGACCTCCTCTCTTTCACATGGAGGAGGACCTGGACCCTGGACTGCAAACAGTGTATAGGAAGGTCAAATACACATTCAGTTAATCTCACTTTGATCCGTCCTTTTATTTTCCCCATCTAACATTCATTCATTCATTCGTTGTGTGCATAATCTGCGGAATAATAGAACATATACAGTACAACTATTGAATGTACAGTAGTTCTAGTGATAATGGATTTGTTTGTTTTTTTTATCTTCTAGGCTGTGAAGTCCAAGTATGCAAATCTATACATTGCTGGTACTGCAGAGCCTGAGGGAGACTACCAGCTTGATGTTGATGTATCTGGGCTGATCTTCTCCCATCATTCACTCTTCAGTCGTGAACATGTCCTTGGGTCCCGTCTTGTCCAGCTGTATGATCAGTACCTCTCCAGGCAAAACAACAATCTCACGGGCCACCTCACAGACAAGGTAACACCAATAATGTGGTTAACTTGTTATAATGATTCTCCTGTTACTGAATGAGTTTATTGAGGTTCACATTCCTAAATAGAATTTAAATCTAAGGTTATATATTAAATATGTGTAACCCACTCCCAGTTAAGTATACCTCACTCTAGGTTAGTGAGGAGCAGAGTTCCACATAGACCAAGGATAATGTTATTTTGACTTTAGTTAGAAAGTTGTATGACTGAACATCTTTCATACATTAATACATAAAAAAAGATGTGGGCCTTTTTTGGAAAAAACATAAAGTAAAATAAAACAAGTGGTGCCCGGCACAACAAACCCTGCCCCCCTTGCACACATTTTACCTGATTTGCTCTATCTTTTATTATTGTGAAAACACATTTTTCTGGACTGTGACCTTTGACCTACATTCACCAAAAATTTATGAGATCTATTTTGTACCACCTCGCACCTTTCCTAAAAATTTCATAGAAATTGGTCCTGTAGTTTTTGCGTAAACCTTACAAACAGGGGGCAGGGTAATAAAGCAAATAGTCCTTGAAGGTGAAATTGTTGAATTGTGTTTCCTTGGATTTTTTTCCAATCTTTTGTTTAAGTGTCAAGCAGTCTGTTAAACTAAGTCAGAGTCATGTGTGTGGACATCCAAAGACAGATAGGGCATCCAACTCCTCAGTGGACCAGGTTATAAGCCTTTTGTAAAACATCAGCAGTCTTTATCATTATGCAGGTTACTTTCCATATTCATTTATCAAATGCTAACATATTCACATGACATGTTCACATCATAATTTCCTGGCCAGTGTATCACATTACAGACATGTCAATAGCTCTAAATGCTGAAAAGTAGTGAATACTGTCCAGTTAAACAAACTAAAGTAATCAAAGTGAAATATAAACCCTGACTTCACGTCCATTATACAAACCTAATAGGCCTTAGAAAGTCCGTGGTAAAAACCATATTATAGGAATTTACAATTATAAAGGTGTCAGTAATTATTAACTCATAGTAAATACAGACCTTTAATGTGAAGTCTTACCATCTTTCTTTCTTTGATTCACGTAGAGTGAATAATTCTTTTGTGTCCTCTTTGCTGTAGTTAAATGGACTGAGGAGTGCATTGCATAATATGATTGAAATTCATAGTGAACAAGGTATGACTCAGGCCATGCAGCACCGGATATCTGAGTACAGTCTGGAGGTTAGGTAAGTACTTCTGCTTTCTGTTCAATGTGTCTAAAAGGCCAAACAATAATCCATGGTATATTTGCTTTGGTTGCTGTAGGAATACTCGACAGCTCCGAGATGGCGAGCAGGAAAAAGACAGGACTCTGTTGAAGAACATAATTAAAGTATGGAAGGAGATCAAGGCCTTGAGAGACTTTCAGAAGTTTACCAACACACCCTACAAACTCTACCTCAGACGGTAAACCTCCTTGTGTTATTATGACACACATAGTTTACACTCTCATCTACAGGGTGTATCAAAAAAGGTAGACTTTCTGAAAAGCATGCCCCAAATTTACAATTGAACATTTTAATGAAATGTCTTTGTTTGCATATGTTGGTATAAGCATCATGCTTTGGTCCATACCAAGATTTATTGCATAATTTCATGCATGACTGAACACAGGCCCAGTTTCCAATGAACAAAATCATTTTTTCCTCCAAAAAATTTAACAGCTTGAATTGGAATTGGAAAAATGTTAAAATATGATGCAAAATGTGAATTTTTGTTTTTCTCTGCTGCAATTTTTTTTTTGAAGATTTTTTTTTAACCAGCCAGAAAATGAGCCTATGTTCAGTCATGCATGAAATTCTGCAATACATTTTGGTTTGAGAAACAGAATGTCCATACCAACATATGCAAACAAAGACACTTAATGAAAATGTTCTATTATAAATTTAGTGGATACTTTTCAGAGAGTCAACTTTTCTTTGGTACACGATGTATAGATGATAAACTGTCCATGCTACATGTGTTCAAGTTATATGTCTGTTGTTACTATGGTGTGTTGTCCATTTTTACTCCAGAGAGAATGTAAATCGTGTGTCAGATGAGCGGGAGTATGAACGTGAAATTGTGGCAGAGGTTTTAGAGTTGGAGGCAGAGATAGAAGAGGAATATCAGAGAAAACTGGCTGAGTACAAAAAACAGCTGGAGGAGTGGAAGCTGTGGCGGAAGAAACAGGTAATCACTATGCATTCACCAGCCAGAACTTTACTTTGTCATAGTTTTGGTTCAGTTGAAGGGAGAATGTCCAAATTATATATAAAATTACAGTTCTCAAATACTGTTTACTATTGTTTCCAGAGAGCTAAAAAGAAGAAGACCAAAAAGAAGAAGAAGGCCCAGGCACATGCTGACACAGAAGATGATGATGAGGACCGTGATGTGAGTGAATCAGAAGGACCTGTTGAAGATGGTCCTCCAAAGCCAGAACCTCCTCAGAAGCCAAATTTGAACTCCACTGAGCAGAGTGTCCGAGAAAAAGCTTCCAGGATACGTAGAAAACCAGGAGAGCCAATCCTGATTCCTGAGCTGTCAGCATCAGGAAACATCACCACCAGTGATGTCTGCCCCAGGTACACCCAGGGAGAAGAGAATGAATATAGAGAAAGGCTATGAAAGCATACGGTCAGAATGAGAACATTGAGAACAAAAGCCTGTACATTGTTTCACTGGTGAAAAGCGATTTGGACTGTGATGGTTCGCCTGTGTGTCAAGGGTTTGTGCTATATTGAGCTTCATCTGGATTCATTTCTTTTTTGCTATAGGCCTGAAATTGCTCGAAGAGAAGATGTTGCAAGGCGCTCACTTTTTGTCAAGATTCTGTACAACAACAAAGAAGTTACTCGAACAGTCAGACGCTCCCTGAACAGTGACTTCAGAGTACACTTTGGTCAGATTTTCAATCTCAAGATAGTCAACTGTCCTCAGAGCATCTGCTTACAGGTACATGATCCTTCAGTGCACTTGAAAAAAATCTAAATCTTACCAAGTGCATTTTTCTCATTTCTCATCACACTTAAAATCAGACCAAATCACCTAAAAGTAACTTTTCAGTTTATAGTTTATAGTTTTATTTGGATCCCCATTAGCTGCAGCAAGACTGCAGCTATTCTTCCTGGGGTCCGATATAATATACAATGTACAGTATATATATAATATACAATACATACAATATACAATACATTACAATAAATTAAAAGCAAATATAAAACATAAGAAGATAGCATTGCAACAAAAGAACAGGAAAAGAAAAGAATAAAAAAAAATTACAAAATGAAATCCTACTATAAAAAGAATACACGTTACATCACAGAGAAAAAGCCAACACTACTTTGTAAATTTCAAAAACAAAAAGCAAAAACAAACACTCAAAAATTAAACCTACTCATCAAAATTAAATTTAAATTTATCCTTAAAGACAATAATGTGGAATCATCCATGATACTCTTAAGCATCCAGATGAAAGATGCCCATAGCGTTTTGAACATAGGAACAAATTTTGTACCAAGAACAACAGGAGGGTCAAACAAATAACATGACATAGTAATATATAACACAGGAATATATAAATATAAATATATATGATAATATAAGAGATATAATATATATGATATATTATATCTCACTGATATAATATATCAGTGAGATATAAAGAACTTATTTTTGTACAATAGATCTTGAAAATCCTATTTCAAGACATCTTACCAAGATCTTTTTCACTTGTTCCATTGGCAGATTATTATTTTTTGCTTAATTCAAGTAGATATATCTTGTATACATTTTTTTAAAACTTGTTTTTAAAGGGGCATTTTTTCCACTGTGTGCAGCTGCTTGTCTAAATGACTTAATCTGATGAATGACCACAATGGGGTAGTGACCATCTTTATTTGTCTACTGTTTATGGGCAGGTGTATGAGGAAGTCGGTTCATCGTGCTCCCTCTTGGCTCAAGTGTTTGTTCCGGTGCCAGAGCCCTCAGTTTTGACAGGCAACGGGGTCATTGAGGAGTTCGAGTTCAGCAGCAATCACAGAGTCATGTTCGACCATGAGGGAGTTGGAAGTGGTAAAAGTCCTCATGTGACAGTAGCACAGGCCTCATGTAATGTCACCTACATAAATTGCTGCTCCCTAAGGATGTCATACATATTGATGTGACTCATTGCCCTCACAGTTGTTGCACAGGGACTGCCATCACATATTTATTTGTCTGTTTCTTTCCCTCTGTCAGATGTACCGCTCTCCCTGGAGGCTGATGGCAGTAACAAACAGATCCTGCTGACCTCTGGGAAGGTGGCGTGCTGTGTCTCCTGGGGGATCGGGGAGGACGACATACCACTCGCCCCTCCTGTGTCTCAGCAACCTGGAGGCATACACAGGTAGTAGAACCTCAGTTTGAGGTAGAATTGGCAATTTTGCATTGATTCTACACATGAACTGTAAATCCAAAAGAGGTAAAAGAGGTATATAATAGTATAATATTGAAGTTGTATTTTCCATTAATGAGTATAAGTTATCGCAGCATAGTTTTCTAAATGTTAGGATGCTATTTGGAGAATCCTATAGCACAGACTGTTATTGACTGTTTGCTGACCTTGACCAGATCTTGCACTTCATATAAAAGTCAAATTCTTGTTATTGTTTTGTTATTACTAAATTATTGCCTTTTTTCCTGATTTAATGTTATCACTGATCTTTAACCTGTTTTTCACTATGGTATGGTGTCTGTTGCTTGATTTCATGGCCAGGTCACCCATATGAAAGTGATATATTTATCTGGTTAAAAATAAAGTTTAAATAAATAAACTCCCTACATTACTTTCATTCACTTAGTGTTTCTGTTTCAGTGGCATGGGTCGATATGATGCTGTCTCATACATTGGAGCATCTGGACTATATGACATGAAAAAAATTGGGGAGTGGGCCACACAATCACGACTGGACCCCAATGATCCCAATAATGCGTCCATCATGCAGCTTTTACAAGTATGCATCTTCACGCTGTGGTTTAGCAAGAGGCTACCACAATCCATAAGACCTTAAAGTCATGAAAATATCCAATAATGCAAATTCATCTTTGATTCCACAGGTTGCCAGTAGTGGAGCGGTGACAGCACCAGATTACTTCCGTCTTGAACAAATGCAAGAAGAGTTCAACTTTATAACTGATGAAGAGTTGGATAGTTCCAAAAGGTTTCGCCTGCTCAAACTAAGGAATCAGGGAGTTCCTGAATTTCGTAATTACAAGATGGTTCCTCCCTTTGACAGGGAAGTCACTGAGAAGGTGTTCCAAGTGAGTCTTTCAAATGCTTAATATTTTGTGAGATATTACAAATGGTAGAATTAGGATTCAATAATCATGATTAAAAATGATTTCAGGAATATGAGAAGAGACTGAAAGAAGGAAACATAGTTGACACCAAAGAACATCTGGATTCGCACAGGGCATTAGTGGCCACATACCTTCAGAAAGTTAGTAGATCCATGTTATGTGAACATGTTTTATCATCTTTGGCCCAGAGTGTTGACTGTAACATAACCTCTTATCCCACAGATCAGAGAATCTGTTATCCACAGATTTCTTCTGGCAAAACATCACTACCTTCTGTCAGATGTGGTAATAGAAGAGGAGATACCCAGCATTGGGTAAATATGAAATATTATTAACTGGCTAAATAGTCAACCGCCATATTCTACAACTAACATTCTTTTATGTTCATGTCCTGCATGTTGTGTGTTAAAATAAAAAAAAAAAATTTTCCCCCTATGCTAAGTGCCGCTTCTCGTAATTCACGAGTTATGTTTTATTCACAACAAAATGCTAGGTGTGCCTGATTTCCATGTCAAAAAGAGGTTAGATAATGGATTATTTTGAGTCAAACAGGGGCGGAGCATTTGGTTCGCTGTAGGGGGTGGGGGTGACAACCTGTAGTGGGCTCTTTATATAGGCCTAGTATAGGTAATGTTAGTGTTCATTCCAACATCATGGTTTTAATTAGTCCTCCTCACATGGATCTTCCTCGAGGCATAGGCATTTTGTTTTTTTTTTATGTTTTAAGATTGTTTCTGTATAAAAATAGTCAACGTCATTCAAACATAAGAGGAAGTTGCGCGTGCAAACCAGACTCAAAACACTGCATGGAAACACCATTGTTTATATAGATGACCTACATAAAGCAGAGCTAGAAATGACTAGTTGTTGTCTTGTCGGCTGTCAGAATCATTACAAGGACAGGATTAAACTGTACAGAATTTCATCTGGATCTCACCCATTCAAAAACAAACAAAAAACCCCCCAAAAACTTGACAACGTCTATGGTTACAAGAGATAAAGCGTGTGGACTGGGATGAGAGCATGGTCAGGAATGGCTCTTTCTGTGTCCTTCCCATTTTAACCACAATCTGGACCTAGAATAAAAAGCTGTAGCATGACCCAAGCCTTCTATGAAGTGCATATTGAAAATAAAAATAAAGATATGGGGGATATCCAAGTAGGTGGTTAAGTGACTAACATGGGTAAATTAAGCCAGAGGAAGTGATTAACATGGGTTGGTTAAGCGATTAACATGGGTTGGTTAACCTCCTAATAGCGTAGCCTGCTAGCTTTCTCTAGTTAAGAGAATAAGGACTCCAGGCTCTTCTGTTATCAGGTTTACCACCACCTCTAGGTTAACTTTACGAACTCAACACACAAAAAACCGGGGCACATTTACAATTATTTTATTTTCCCCATGCAATCAGGAAATAAGCATTTATGAATATAATCATTTAATTTAAAAAAATCTGATAGTTGTGGCTTAAGTGGGTCTCTCCCCCGAAGGGTTGGTCAATGTGACCCCACCCTGTTCCATCTGCCAGTGGAGTCAAATCAACATGTGAAACAGAATGTCAGTGGTTTAATATATCACAGCCTGATGTTAGTAAGTAAGTATGCTTTTTGGCCCAGTGCTGCTAAGGTTGATTTGATCTTACTCAGCTCAGAATTCCATTGGCTGATTATTTATCTTGTTTGGAACTGTTAAAGGCTGAATATTTCATGCAACATGTGGACATAATAACAGACAATTACATGTTAATTCGAATCTTTGATGACAGTTAATAGGATTGGTACATAATTATGAGTATTATGAACACTAATCACATTGTTAGTTATTGTTTATATATTAATCATGCTTTAAAGTGAATGCTATATTTTGTTTCTTTTCTACTTTTTCTGTTATTCTTCTGCTATGCGTTTGTTTCAGTGGTGCAGGTTCAGGGTATGTTTTTAGCATTTCTTTTTCTCCCTTCCTCCATGTCCCCCTCCTTTAAGTTTCGTTCAATGTACCAGTACGTTAGTGAAATTTAGACTTTGGTAGTGTTCAGTCCTCCCAGGATTTTGCAGAGTTTGTTGTACAACCAAAGTTCTGCTGGGTTGTAGTTTAAAATATAAAAATCCTGGCAATTGATGTGCTTATACTCGCCATAATATTTAAACCACAGCTTCCAATGCTAAGACTCTTTTCAAAGAAGGCTAATACTTCAAGAGTTTCTCTGTAATGTGGAAACATTATGGATTTTCCTTCTTATTTAACAATTCATGAACAGGAAATCAGTATTTTAGAAGATTCTCAGACATTAGTAGGTAATATTAGTGAGGCATTTGCACATACCTGAAAGGGCTGAGCACTTACTTTTGATAAAAATGATCAAATCCCATTGATTACCCATATTTTTTATATGTACATAAAAATTTATTATATGCATTAAGTAATTAATTCAGTAGTTTAAAGACTCGTTTGCAGTACTATGTGGGCTTTTATTGAACAAATGTTTGTTTTGTCAATCAGGATTCTGGGTATAAATATTTTCAAGCTGGCTGAGCCCAAGCGGCCTCTGAAACCTCAGAGAAAAGAACGAAAGAAGGTGACCGCTCAGAATCTGTCTGATGGAGACATCAAACTGCTGGTCAACATCATCCGAGCCTATGACATCCCGATCCGCAGGTCTCAGAACAAGTGAGTGAGCACTACAGAACACCTCGCAAGAGATTAGAGTCACCTGAACTTTGGTTCAATGTGTCTTGTTGTTTCCAGTAAACCAGGACAGTCATCTCAGAGTGCCATCCAAAGCAGCGATTGGATCCTCGGTCAGGTATAACACATCTTAAGCCACTTCCAAGCTAAGTGGCATCTTTGTTGTGTGACATCTACAATTATGCTGTTGTTTTGTTTTAGGTACAAGTAAGGCCATTTGTGGAGGTTTCTTTTCAACGCACAACTCTTCAAACAACTACAGCTGATGGACCAAACCCATCTTGGAGTGAGGAGCTGCAGCTGCCATTCAGGTGAAAACTAATGTACAAATATCTCCAACACAACTCCAATCAGATATTTGAGTTAAACATTAATAATAATAATAATAATAATAATAATAATAATAATAATAATAATAATAATAATAATAATAATAATAATAATAATAATAATAATAATAATAATAATAATAATAACAATAAAACTTACACATGTCTTAATGGTTTTTCCTCTTCAGTGCCCCAAATGGTGATTACAGCACTTCCAGCCTGCAGTCAGTCAAAGATGAGGTCTTCATCAACATATTTGATGAAATGTTGTATGAAACTGGAGTGGTTAGTTGACGACTTTTTCATTTTCATCTTACAACAATCAGTCATCCCTGTTCTAAGACAGTCCTTATATGACATTAATGTTTTTCTTTTTTGTTTTGCATTACATTGTTAACCTCCATTTTACAGAGTGACAAAGATAGAGGAAAGTCAATCAATACCCGGATAGAAAAGCACTGGTTGGGCTCCATCAAGATTCCTTTTAGCACCATTTATTCTCAGTCCAAGGTGAGCATTTTTAATTTAATTAATTGTTGTAATAGGAAATCACACAGACTCTCTGAACATATGTGACTGCTTCATGTTGTTCATTATATTTGGCAGATTGATGGGACATTCAAGGTGAACACACCAGCTGTGTTGCTCGGGTACAGTAAGGAGCGAGGCAATGGCGGTTATGATGCATGGAGGCAAAGTGAGGGAACATTCATTTCACTGTTCATCACAATTGAACCTCAGCTTGTGCCTGGAGAGCCAATCAGAGAAAAGGTAGAGTTAGTTATGTGTGACAGGATCTAATTAGCCACCTACAGTCACAGAAAAAAATTATTGGACCATCAAAAGTCATCAAAAACAATGGTTATACAATCAAATATTAACTCCTGTGTGCATCATGTGACTAAAACAGACAGAAAACAAAACATGACATGCCTAAAAGCACTTTTTTTGTCAGAACAGTCATGCCATAGATATTGATGTAAAAACTTAAGTGATTTTGGTTATTCTCAAGAAAACCATGGAAAATGGATAGATATTACCTCAGAAATTAAACTACTATATGTTATTTCTCATTATATTTGTCCAAACAAATGTACCTTTAGTTGTACCAGGCTTTAAAATGAACTAGAATCTGAAGAAAACAAGGGATGGTCGAATATTTTTTTTTTCTGCAACTGTATGTCTGTATTCATTGTCCTTTTACCCTTCATGTTCCCATTTCACATTGTGCCAGAAGAAGAAACAGGAAAGAGTTTAAGCCAACATCTAAGGTGCCATATGGCTGTCATAAACATGAGCGCTCAAGAATTGAGGACATCGAAACATAAAACTGGGAGGTCAAAAATAATCTTATGGTGAATAAAGTTTTAATATCGAACGTGTAAGTTGGGCAGAGGAAAAATTTCAAAGAGCAAGCAAGTTGGAAGAGAGTGAGCAGCGCTACAGCTTCCACATCTGTGCTCTGTCCCAATTTACATGCTCGCTACTAAAACTTTATTTGCTACAAGATTATTTTTGAACTCTCAGTTTTATGTTTCTACACGCTCAATTCCTGGTCCTGTGCTCGTTTAATTTGTATTTGAGCGCTCATGTTTATGTCAGCCATATGGCACCTTTAACATCTACTCGGCACGACGTTGAAAGCATTTCTTGATTTGACACAATTTATTCTTGGTTTGTGTTGTCATGCATCATTATGTTCATTTTGTTTTGTCACTTTTTGTCATGTATGTTTTCTTTAATCTGCTGCATATACAAGATAAAGGATGTGAAGGTAACTGCTCTGTGTTCACTGTTCCAAGCTTTTTTAATTGAGCCAAATAACCCAGTTGTGATCTGTTTGTGCTTAAAGTTTCAGTAGACTGTATTATTTGGGGGAGGGGGGGTCAGTAACAACCTTTCAATGTACGAGTACTGAGCAACACTTCTGTACTTCGTCTTGGCTTTGTTTCCAGGTGTCTCAAAATGTAGAAGCTTTGGTCAGTTGCACACCTTTTCAGAGAGGACGTAGATTAAAAAAATGGATTCACACCTAATGACTAGTCACTGTCAAGACTTGGCATATTTGCAGCTCAGTCAAATTCCTTTCTATTGCACAGTCTATTAGCCCTGATGTTGTCCATGTTTCCATTCATCAGGGTTTGCTTTTCAGATTTGGCCCAAACATCCACTCAAATACGAGGACAACTGTTTTCATGTGAATAAGGTGGTCAAAGCTCACTGTGACGTCCCAAAAATGCTTTTGTTCTAGGACTCCATACACTAAAATAAAACAAAACTTATATTTCAGTAAAGATACTGTGTTTTTCACTGAAATTAAGTCACTTGAATTATGTTGCTCTGACAACATTAATTTTCCTCTAAAATTAATACCTTCACACTTTATATTATGAGTTGGACACACGATTGTAAATTGCAGCTTGACTAATTAGCAGTTGCATAAAGGTTTGTTGCAGTAATTGTTGATGAGATGAGATGAGATATACTTTATTGTCCCTTACGGGAAATTTGTCTTGGGCAAAAGTGCATATAGTCTAACATCACGTTTTAAAACACATACAGACAATACACAAACCAGCATTGTACAGTCATTGAAAGAAGACCATAATAAGCAACAATAAATAATAATAAGTAAGAGAAAAAAGTGCAAATCCCCGGACGTAAGAGGGGACATAACTAACAGGATTCCAAAGACTACGATCTAAGAGCCACGTTCCGGCTGTTTAGTAGTACCACCGAAGTGCGAAGAAAAGAATTTTTAAAACGGTTGCTTTTGCAACTGCACACTCTGTAACGTCTGCCTGAAGGTAATAGCGCATATTCAGGGAATAGAATGTGTGAGGGATCTGACAGCACTCTATTAGCCAAACCGAGCACTGTCTTTTCAAAGATAGACTGGAGAGAAGGAGAGTCTCGCCTCCCAATTACCTTCATAGCTGTTTTTTCCATTTTGGATATTCTGGCTTTGAGCTGGACAGAGAGTGTTCCAAACCAAGCAGCCATACCATATCTAATAATGCTTCCTAGGACAGCATCATAAAAGGTAGTCATAACTCCTGTGCTCACACCAAAGAGTCTGAGCCTACGGAGAAAGTGCAATCGTTGTGCCAATTTTGCACAGAGATGATCCACCTGGTCATGCCATTTCAACTGATTGTCCATGTGGATCCCTAGGTACTTATATGAAGCCACCTGCTCTATCTGTGTGCCCCCAATGACCACAGGGTCATGGACACCTACACCTCTCGGGTCAAAGATCATTTCTTTTGTCTTTGTGGTGTTTAGGATAAGGTGACTAGCACCACACTGAGTGTTAAAGTTGTTAATATCCTCCATATAGCCCACAAGACTATCCACACCCTTCAAAAGGCTAAGTATTACAGTGTCATCTGAGAATTTTAAGATGTAGTTGTTAGGTAGTTAGTGGTTAGGTTGTTAGGTTGTTAGTGTTTGCATATTACTCTATTTCTAATTGTTAACAAATGATCAGTTTGACAGTGAGGAGGATGAACGGTTACTGCAGGCTTCAGAGAGATTTGAGAGGGAGGCATCACAGAGTTATCCTGACCGCCCCTGCATTACCACCGTCATAGACCTCAATGGAAAGACGGTCTTCATCACCCGCTATATTCGTCCACTCAATCCTCCACAGGAATTATTGGACATGTTTCCCAATAACTCCCAAGAAGCCATGGTCAGTCTGGTTGAAGTGTACTGTATGCCCTGCTGTGAAACAAAACAATTACTTGTGAATGGACTTACTCATCCTAGTTCACCCTAAAAAAAAAAGTCAGTTAAATTCTCTTCTATTCTTTCCATACACAGGCCCTTGTTGCTCATTTTGTGTCACTTATCCCATCACTACCTGATAAAGTTGCTTTTTCTGGTACCTGTGACCTGTGGAGCACCTGTGATGTGAGTGAACACTGTGATAAAATATTTTTAAATGTAACAACTCTAAAAATTTTACTGGAGTTTTCTTTTTCCGTTCTTAGCAATTTCTCACCTTCCTGGCTGGAGATGAAGAAGAACATGCTGTACTGTTATGCAACTACTTCCTGTCCATGGGAAAGAAACCCTCACTGATAATTGGTACTGCTATTCCAGAGGTGGGTTCCAATGAATCAAAAGTCTAAGCATCACTGAACCACATCACAATGCAAAGGGGAATTTTTTGTAGTATTTAAAACGGTCATCAGGGCAAAGAATCAATACTGTAAACCACAAGGGGGGCTAGAATAATTGTGTAATGCAGGGGTGCTCAATCCTGGTCCTTGAGAGCTTCTATCCTGCATGTTTTAGATGTATCCCTCTTCCAACACACCTAATTCAAATGATAAACCTCTCATCAAACTCTGCAGAAGCCTGACAATGACTGTCAGGTGTGTTGGAAGAGGGATGCATCCAAAACATCCAGGACCAGGATTGAGCACCCCTGGTGTAATGTTTTGTTGAGTAACGGGAAAAAACACAGATCCATAAGATTGATATCCATGTGTCCCTACAAAACTGCATCATCTGATTTAGGCCATGTCTCTGATCAAACGCACAAAATCTGAAAAAGCCACAAGTGAATGGTTTTGTCATCTTGATGCCAAGTAACTCAAAGTTAGATGACACTTATGTTTCATAGAATAGTGGCATTTTTTTCCCCCAATAAACATTGTAACTGAGACAAATCACCTCCTAATGTCACTGTACAGCATTTTTATTTAGATAGAAATCACAATTTAAAGTCACAATATACATTTGATGCTATACCAGCGGTGGCCATATAACAAACTATTACCTTAAAACTTTTGTGCCTGACTCATGGGGAAAAAAGAAATGGCTTTTGAAAGGTTTATGTGGCACAGCAACATTTTCTGATATCCTTCTATAGGGGCCGACAGCATATGTTCTGACCAATGAGCAGAACCGCTACATGATCTGGAATCCCAGCAGTGGGCAGTACTATGGCCAGTATGACACCTTCTGTCCACTGCAAACTATTGGCTGCCTGGTCACTGGTGACAATGTAAGTATGGGAAGAACAGCTGTGTGACACTACAATGTAGGGTCTTAGTTTTTATAAGTAAAAAACATAACACTATCAGATTGTATACAAAGGTATTTTACAGTGTCTGAATGTAAATGACTTGAGAGATGGAAAATATGTGTTACAAAAAAAAGAAGTTCAAAGAAGATGCATTTCTTTTAAAGGAGTTCAACTGTAAAATGGTGCTCATTAAAAACTATTTTTCACATGAATTCATATAGGATTACTGTCTTTACTCTGGTGCACCCACCCTGACAGTGTCCTGTGTGTGTCTATACATATATGTGTGTATGTGTGTGTGTGTGTGTGTGTGTGTGTGTGTGTGTATGTATGTATATATATATATATATATATATATATACACACACACATATATATATATATATATATATATACACACACACATATATATATATATATATATATATATATATATATATATATATATATATATATATATATATATATATATATATATATATATATATATCTTCTGCCTGAGTCTATTTAAGTCACTTTAATTCTATGTTTAGGTATATTTCAACATTCAACAATACACCTCTCCAATGCGGGTGAGTTTTGACATTGGAAAAGCCAATCTGTGGAAGCCGTTTTTCTCACGATCCTTCCCCAGTCCTGGCCTGTCAAGTATACAGGTGAGTCTTCAGCACTGGTCCATAACTTTTCAGTATGTTCTTTAGTGTGATTTGGTATTCTATTCTGTGATTGTCTTCAGCCAGAGCAGCTGGTGTATCGTCGCATAGACAAAGGAGCTGCAGCAGAGCTTCAGGACAGGTAAGTTATAACGGCACTAGGATGTAATTCTAGCATTGGCTTGTTAATTTGTCAGGCCCAAATAACAAATGTAAGAAACATCTCACATGCCCTAGAATTGAGAAGATCCTGAAGGAAAAGATCATGGAGTGGCGCCCTCGACATCCAACCCGCTGGAACCGCTATTGCACCAGCACCCTGAAACAATTTCTGCCCAAACTGGAGATGAGTAGTGGACAGGACTTGGCTGAGGGGCACCGGCACGAGCTACAAAGCCTTCTGGGAGACCACAGGGTAAGTTTGAGGGACAAAATTAACCAGCCTTTATTGTCATTCCAGCACATGGTCTCATTTAAAAAATGTCCTGTGACTTTACACCAATAGGAATGTTTTTTGTTTTTCCATTTTAGATTTCAGGATTTCCCTTGCACCTGCCGTTCTCTGAAATCCGGCCCATCATAGAAGCAGTCTACAGCACCGGAGTTCACAACGTGCAGGCATCCAATGTTGAGTTTGCCTTGGCTGTGTATGTGCATCCCTATCCTAGTAATGTCCTGTCTGTGTGGGTGTACTTGGCATCTCTTATCCGCATTTGAAACAAGAGGCCTTCCTATTTATGTATATCACTTTCCTTTTTTTTTTTTTTTTTTTTAAACATTCATTTCCACTTGTTTTATATCTGAAATCCAAATAGGAGGCCTGGAAAAACATCACTGACTGTTAATACATTGATTTTAATTCATTACTGAGAGCAAGAGTGTCTAGATATGTTCATTACTTGATAAGCTCAACATACTGGGCTCTGTTTTATATTAATGTACAGTTTATTACCCTGTTATGTCATATTTGCAAATGTACATTTTAACAGATTTTGTTTTTACACAAAAAATAAAATGAACCGAGCTTTAATCCCAAGATACTTTTATTGTTCTGCTTCTGAATTTCCAATTGAAAGAATCATGCAAAACATGTGAACAAGCAAATAAATCCTACTCCAGACTGAGGAAAGATGTAATACAATGTACTGAAAGCTGAACAACTACACAGTAGGCTGCTCCCAATTCCAGGGTTTCTTCTATTCAGACACATCTTAGCTACTGTCCACAAAAAGCTCTTCTGTGTCATATCAAAGTAGTCTCTCCTGTATGAATATTGGTCCGTTTTTGTTTTTTTTTTTTTTACTTGTAGCACTGGAGTGCATAACAAAAAAATAAGTTTTTGGTGAATACAAATAAGTATCACAAAAATGGCAACATGAATCTCTATGCCTAAAAACTCTTCACTGATGTCTCAGTACCTTTAGGGCTAATGTGTCAGTATGAGGGATTTGAATGCCTTACTGGGCAGAGTAGGGCATGTGGGCCTTTTAACAAATGTGACCTTATCCTTCTAACATGACTGCTGTTCAGCTCTACTACAAGAGATGGTAACAAGCTATTCAATTAATTTCCAACATCACCCTTGTTCTGCATAAACTATCAGTTTTCATACATTATGGTGATTATAAGTGTGTCACTAAACAGCTGTGGGAAAAGCAGACTTATGTAAATAAGTATTGTTTTAGTGACAGAGGAAACATGGTATAACTACAGAAAACACAAAGTTCTTGGTTTTTACATTTCTATAATTAGCTTTTCAAAACCAAAAAATAAACCCCAGAATTTACATTTGCAGACACTTTATATTGAATATCACCCCTTTTTTAAATGGGTTATTTCCATTTAAATACAGATGGGAATGGAAATAACTGGAGCGAAGTTACAGTTTCATCAGAAACCTTTTCATAAGTGACACAAAATACAGCAAATGTTTTCTCCTAGCATAAAGTGCAATAAAAAGAGATGGGAGAAGTCATGAGAGTGGTGCTTGTCAACATCACTCCCCAGAGCGACAGCAGGCTCTGAAGCCACACTGCAGGTTCTGGCAGCCGCTGGCCGTATCTGCATGGGGACCTGTGGAGAAGCACCACATGGTTGTCATCCACAAAACAACAGGAATCTTAAAAAAAACAAACAAACTTTGATATAATACAGCTAAAATAAAAAGGACATAAAGCTGTTTAATTTATAGAATACATCATGCTGGCTACAATAATGCTTACTTACCTTCCACCTCAGCATCATCGGTTACTTACACTAGGACACATGCTGTATAGGTGGGGTTAATATTTGTTACATTGCTCACACATTTCCAGCCACTATATTTGCCACTGACATCATAATGGTGCATGTTTCCAGAGAGGGAAAAAAAATGCTTAAGGTTTCCCTTGTAGACATTACCATTGATATTGTCGCAGTAATAGAAGTGCTCATCATTGAGGGAAGGACAAGCTGACACCAGCTCCTGCAGCCCCACCTCAGTGATGAAGAGGCAGCCCGACAAGTTCAGATGCTCCAGGACAGGAAGCCCCCCACGCTTAGATAAAGCTCTGAAACACAGATCAGTACATCCTCATTACAGATGTGGTTATATGTGCCAGGGTGGTAAAAGAAATACAGATGACTAGATCTAATACAAGCTCTTTACATCAATGATCCTAAGAACTAAGTGGAATACTCACACCTGCACTCTTGTTTATCTTTTATTTACCTGCAACGAACACTGAAATATGGTCTTATCCACACTGAACATGTGATCGAGATTGCAGGGTGGAGTTGACTGAGCTACGTGACAAAGTGCTTGTACTACTGACCTCACCCACACAGTTTATTACACCAGCTTTTGTTTTCAGTGGGCACTTGGCACTAAAAGCTCTGCAACTACATCAATGCAAGTTGACAAACTGCTTTAGTTAGTTTCATCGCACTGCATCACAGCTTATTCTGCCATTTCAAATAAATCTACATTAATCCAGTTTCTTCTGGGAAATCATGCTACTTAAAAGTCTCCATGAAACACTTAGCAGCATTTTAGTGTTAGGGTTGGCCAAGTGCTCTCATATGAGCCAGTTAGTTTTGTTCACAAAGAATTACCAAGTAAAGTGCAAAAATAATCAAATGTGATTAAATAAATGTTGCACAGGATAAAACACTTAAAGACTAAATGTAATTTCATGGAGACTTACAAGGTTCAATAATGCGTGTTTACTTAAGGGGACTGTTGGAGTTGTGCAGGGGGGCAGTCATTTATTGACGGGAGTCTACTAAGCTGTCTCATAGCTTACACATATGACAATCTATACATTGATTTTCAAGATTTGTCCGTTTTTGCAAGAAAATCAGTTATTTGCTTCTGGATTCTTCGGGGCTTACGCTCTACTGTAGCAAAAGTGGCTAATATGATACACTGTTGAACATAGGTAATGAAGGATCTGCTTTCAGTACAAAATAGGATGCTTATCACGACAAACAAGCCTATACTATTCTTACATAATGTCTAAAACAATGTTATTTTAGTTTCACTGAAATAAAGTGAAAACTGATCTTTACCTCAAACCCATATCAGTGACTTGATAACATCCAGAGAGACTGAGAAATCTCAGTGAGCGTTTTGCCTTTGACTGGTGAGTCCTGTTTTCGTGCTCAAGACACTGCAGACTCCCCAATGAGGAGCATTTAGTCTGAAACCCTGTAGTGCTGCCCAACTCGCACTGTGGCTCTGTGAAAGTCCTGAGAGCCACATCACTTGTACAGCAGGTGGAGTGACCACAAAACACTTCCCTGGACATGGCATACTGCTGTTGCAAATAGGAGACATTTGAGCCTGTCCTGTGCACATGTCTCCTGCTCCTTCTGCAACAGCATGAATCTCCCACAATCTGCGTCTCTATGAAGCCACCTTCTTCAGGAACAGACAGCCCGGCACGACGACTCCAGTCTGCTGCATCTTCAATATCGGCAAGGTCTGAAGAATCCAGCACCCAGACTTGTGTAGGAGTGCAGGCAGCACCCCAACGGCCTGTCCCCTGTTTGAAAATAAAGGCCTGGTGCTTCCTTCTGACTTGATGAACATTACTTCCATCCACAAGTGTGATTTTTACAGGGGACCTTTTGAGAAACTTGGCTTGCTGGTCTGAGCAGTTTTCTGTACTTTTGAGGTCGCCTAGGCCAGTGGACAATTTCTTCAGCGTATAATCTGTTATCTTTTCACACCCTGACAGATCCAGGTGCTCCAGAGAGCGACACACCCCAAGAGAGGACCAGCTGAAAGATAACAGGGATATCAATGAAGAAGCCTGTAGCTGGTTCATTGTCAGAGTATGTAACAATTACGCATTGACAGAAACCATTTTCACACCAGTACCATTTTTTGCAACGAAGGCTCTTCATAAAAACAATTTAAAAAAGACAGTAGTAGATGATACTGCAAGACAACACAAGATTATGAGATGTTTTAACTACTGTTGCTGAGAAAAACTTTGGTCTCGTTACAAACAAGGTAAACAGTAACGCTAAGGTCACTAAAGAGGATATGATGTAAAAGGCAACCAAATGAAACCATTACATTGACTAAAATTACAAGTATCCAAATATGAACAAACATTTGACATAATGCGAGTGCACAAATCAACCAAATATTTAACATAAGTTTAGTTCTTCATATTATAGCTTTTAATAGTTACCTGTCAAAAGCTAAATCTGTAACATCAGTCTGTGTCAGATCCAGATGAGTAATATTAGGGCAGAGACTGAGGATCTGGCGGACCTGGAAAGAGGACAAAAATAAGTTAGTTTTACCACAAGATTAATTAAAATTTTTCCATTAGAACATACTACTGTCAAATTACGTAAGTAGGCAATATGTAATTGCAGCATGGTGTCAGTTTTCTTACACTACATACCATTTTACTAGACACTGTAGAACTGTACGCCAGAACAATAGACTTCACAGAGGCACCCACAGCTGGCAACAGGTTTTGGATAATCCCATTGAGAAGTCTCTTCTCCCGCTGAGCATTACTAATAGCCATGTAGCCCTCTGTATTCCCCAGTTCATCTAGGAAGACAAAGGGTTTAATATACATTTTATTTATGACTATTAAAACATAACATACCTGTAGCTTTCCAATGAAGCAGTTTATTACAAGTGAATTATAAGAGTCTTTTAAACTAATGCAAACTATTAGGTGAGTTTTCACCACCTCACTGAGAAAAATGCCAGCAGTAGATGTTCACCACAATATGTTTTTATTACTGCCATGTTAACCAAACCCGATGAACCATGTATACCAAAACCAAATACAAAAATTACTCTGTATAATCATCTACATATAATGTACAACATATGTCCTTAACAAAACTGCTGCGGCCATTGCATATAGACTGTACTGATGTCAGTAGCTCACCAGATTCATCAACATCAGCATCCTCATCCCATTCTTGATAGGCCTGACCCTCCTTCTGACAACTCTTTACCCACTCTTCATCTGGTTCCTGGTCAAGATCTCCAGGAGGACCCTTATAATAATCACCTAAGTACAAGAAACAGAAGCACTTATGATCTTTTCATCAAGCGTTTTAAAATTTCCAGATACTGTGATTTTACATTATCAAAGAGATTTGAAAACAAGATATTGTTTGAAAGGTGCATTATAGAAGATTGAAATGTGCCCGTGTGGTTATGTAAAGTTTGCCAGGTTTGTACTTGGAACTGATCTTTTTTAATGTAAGCTAACTCCATTACTGTGCTAATGGTGGTCTTGGTTACCTATATCATGGTATGAGCCTAAACACACTAATATTCTACTTTATGTGGTGGTCAGATTTTCTACAATTTAAAAAAAAAAAATTCTCATCCTTTCATCTGCCACTAATACAGTGTGTAACACAGGATAATGCTAGTTCAACAATGCAGTCAGTTAATGTCAACAGAGGTCCAGCTCTCAGCATAACAGAGTCCAAAACAAACTTCACATAAGCACTTGTAAATCTTGCATAGTGAACCTTTGTAAGAGTTCACATCAGCCATAACTGGTCTACCTCTGGCCCAGCGCACAGGGTAGAGGTGTCGCCACAGAGAACCAGTTTTAGCCAGCTCTAACCAAGAAGAGCACACTTGACTACAGCGACACAGGTCTTTAGGGCCCAAATAGTGGAAAAGCCTCAGGATGATTTCTGAAGGAAGTTGGGTAATGTGGGTTGAAGAATTCACATTCTGCTCCAGTTCTGAGGGAAAAATAAACACAACGACTTTCTTTGAAAAACAAGCCGATTGTTTCCATGATAAACAATTGTTCCACAGACCAAGAGAACTGAATTATTTAAAATTATTTGTACAACTGCCTTTGTTTAATTAGTTATACAAAAATTGCAAAAAGCTTCAGTTAAGATCAACAGATTTTTTTTGTTTGACCCTTTTGTTTTACGTCCGATATAATGTTAACTAAAACATTCACTAACCATAATCTGTCTTCTCGTGGTCGGCATATTTGAAGGCTTTCTGCAGCTCCTCTGCTTGTGACCACAGACTGAATCCCTTCAGCACCTCAGCAGTGCTGCCCCATTGCTGCTGGCTGCAGTGCTGTGCAATCACCTGTTTCTTGATGTCCTTGAGCTCATCATAGGTGAAGTACTGCATAAGCATGGGCTGAAACACCTGCAAAAAGTCTCCACTGTTAACAAGTTTAAAACACTGTAATGGGACATATACAACATTAAATAAAATTCTTCAAATGTATTTGGATGTATCAATATTTGCTGTTCCTGAGCACATTTGTCTTGCCCAAACATTAATATCCTGCTTAAACAAGAATGTGATATTTAATCAGATCATACCTCTTCTTCCTCCTTCATGTGGGGCAGAAAGTCTTGAGTAAAAGCTTCTAGTCTTTCCTTCAGCTGCCGGGCATAGTTAAGCTGCTCATATTCACTCTAAAACAAATAAGAATTATTAATGTATTGGATCCCTTTAAATGGTGAGACTTGCTCACCATTTACAATGGCTATGAGTTAAGTGTTTTGGTGACACAATTACAACTTTTTTTTGTTTTACAGTACAACATTTAATATATAGTTATAAGAAATGTAGCATTTCTTTTTCTGAGACTAAAATGAACAACTGAAATAAATTCAGTCATTAAAAAAAAGCCCCAAACAGTGTTATTTATCTCAAAAGAAACAGTTTTCTTCTAGAAGGATCTCAACTGAAACAGAATGTTCTTTTCTGTTTCACAGAGTGGAAACTCAGATTTAACACAATTACATCATTTTGGAAAACCCATTTTTAGTTTACCAGTGGCTTGAGAGAGAACAATAACACTCACCTCCTGTTAAGCAGATCACAAAAACAACAGTCCTGACTATTATACAAAACATCCAACTTACTCCTGCAGTATGGTGCAATTTTATGAAATCATACACTGTCTGCAATTTTTAATATGTAATCGTATTTACAATTAATGACTCTTCATGAAAGATATACGTTATGAATATAAGGTTAGTCAAGCAATGTTTGTGTGGCTACCACAACAGTTATTCTAATGATAGGCTGTTGCCTTAACCTATAATTATACCATGAGTTTTGGCTGTGCATTGCTGGACTCATATGGCTTTGGTAGACTGCCCTTGGTAGGTGCCCATGTGTATTCCCATCTCTAGCTAAAAGGACAAAACGTCTTTTAAACAAGAAAGGGGAAAAACGCATATTTACCTTAACGCTGTCCAGACCTTTTTCAAAGAGGGAAAGCATCTCTGAGAGTTTATTGTCAGAGTGCACATTGTACACAGTGCAGCACCTCTGTTGGAGGAGCCCGATAATATACTCATTTTCAATTTGCTCATGCATCTTAAACTCCTTAAAGGTGACGCACAGAGACTGAAGAAATGAGCGGAAATCATTGTTGTTAGAGAAGTTGGTCTTTGACAGCTGTGAAGACAAAGACGGGAACAAAGCATTTCTTAGTCGTGGCTTGTACTTTTATAAAACCTTTACATCTAACTTTCAACAAATAATGGCATTAGGGCAGAATAACAACCTGGACTGTGGTCTAAGCAAACTCAGCTTACTAACAATGCAATATAGCTTACACTAGCACATCCATTGTGTTGAGTCAGTATGTACAGCAAACCCAACTAGCAGAATTTTGACACTGAATCGTAGAATTAGTAGTAATGTACACATTATGTTAAAACTAATGTTGCATAAGAAACATGTAAGTTACTTTGCTAACAACCGACACTTAGCCACATTTAGCGTTAGCTGGGTAGAAAGTTCATAGGGACAAACCCGTTCAAAACAGCCACATTTAAAATACAAGTGCAATGTGCTAACGAATAACCCATTACGTATAGAACCAAATAGCATTAACTGCTTATTCCAAAACACGAAGTTAGCTAACACCCCCAGCCTAGTCGTGAGACAAACATCCGATAGGTTTGTGGATTCAGTAGCTAGCCTGAGTGCTAGCTAGCAGTCACTCGCTAACAGCTCCAGATATTCCTCTGTAAATCGACATTTTGATTGTCTCCGTTGAATATACATACCTTCTCACAATATAGACCCACGAGCTGCTTCATTCGCCAGTGTGGACCAGTAAAAACATCCACTTCATCAGGAAAAGGAGCCATCTTCACACACGGATCCTCAATGCGTCATATGTACTGATGGTGATACAATCAAGTAGGAGGCGTGGACCTACGAACCACGTGACCACAATTTATAAACGAGGTTTCATAAAGACGATAGAAAATCCAACAGGATTAATGAAATAACGAGTTTATAAAATAAGGTAAATAAAGCATCAAGGCTCAAAATACATAGAAAATGAAAACAATTAGAAACGAAATTTCAACCACTACTTATTACTAGATATACTTTTATTTTCATAGTCTGATTTACATTAACAAACATTAACACTGGTAAAATAATTATGCCTCTAAAGGGTATCTAACATTTACATGGTATATAAAATATACCCTGTAAACTGAATGCAAGGGCACTTAAAAGTTTAGCCTTGGGAGAAATCAAATCATTTGAAAGGTTTGACAGTGTCAAATACCTTTATATAACAGAGTGCCAACTATTCAAGCCTGGTAAACCACGAAAAATATGTATGTCGATGCACCGCCATGCCACTGTCCGCTTGTGGTTGCTATGGAAAATATCCACAGCAACAGTCACGTAAAGGATGGACAGACAGCTGTGTAGTCCAATCAGCTACCAGTAAACGAAGCGGTGGCCAATGAAAATCTAAGAAGCATGTGTCTAGTTAGCTAGACAGTGCAATGACAGTAGCATGTACCAAACCCTCTGTGAGATAGCCACGAAAAAGACTAATGGTAAGGCAAGTAAAACATTTACAGACTGGCACATAGTGATCTTCGTTAACAGTTTTATGCTTTATTGTGTACAATACGCAAATAGCTTACATTAAGGTATTATTGGGAGCAAACTTGGTTTATCTCGGCGCTCTGCAGCGGTAACATTAGCTATCATGCTACCAGTTTTATAAATGTGTTGCTTCTCAGCATCACAGCCTGTCTGACAAAAGAGGCTTTTTTCTTTTTTACATAAATTGTCAGTGAAGCTACTTCCACCGTATATTAACAGGGAGACGCATATTCACTACTAGATGATTTTTTTTATACAAACAAGCCTCGAAATGAGAAATCGTTCAAGCAAAGCTTAGCTTTGTTACGTGTCCCTTGCAGACCCAGCATGAGAAGCCCATCATTCCAGTAACATGGACAAGTACGACAAGGTGAAGAAAATTGGAGAAGGCTCATTTGGAAAAGCCATCCTGGTCACATCAAAAGAGGATGGGCGTCAATACGTCATCAAAGAGATTGGCATATCTGGAGTAAGACACTTGTACAATAATCTATAGAATCATTAGTAGGAGGTGTTCTTTTTGTCTCCTCCTGTAACCTTCTTTTCCCTTTACTGTGACAGATGTCAAGTAAAGAGAGGCAGGAATCTCGAAAAGAAGTTGCTGTACTTGCCAATATGAGTCATCCCAATATTGTCCAGTATAAGGAATCTTTTGAAGGTATTTACATCATTAGTAGAATCTTGCTGTTAATTAAAGTATGAAATAAGTAATATACTGTAATTATATAGAGGCATGCAATAATGATTATGAATTCAACACTGATTACATTATTTTTAGAGGGAGGTTGTCTGTATATTGTTATGGACTACTGTGAGGGTGGAGACCTCTTTAAGAGGATCAATTCTCAGAAAGGACTGCTTTTCTCCGAAGAGCAAGTAAGTTACCAGCGGACTTAAGTTCTGATGACAAATAATGCGTATTTTGGAAAGTAATAATATATGGGTTTTAATGTCCTCTGTTGTAGATCCTTAATTGGTTTGTGCAAATATGCTTGGCACTGAAGCACATACATGATAGAAAAATTCTCCATAGGGACATCAAATCACAGGTATTAATTGGTTTTTGTATTACTTTATTTGACTTTACTGAGAGATGTTTCTAATATGTGAAATGTAAATATCTTCTCATTATTTATACAGAACATATTTTTGACAAAAGATGGAACTGTGCAACTTGGGGATTTTGGGATTGCAAGAGTGCTGAACAGGTATGTGCAATGTCATCTCTATAAATGTCCTGATGACTTAAGCCAAGATGGAAGAGTGCAAAGGCATAATGCAGTTTTTGTTCTGTCCTTAATTCATTTTCAGCACTGTTGAGCTGGCAAGAACATGTATAGGAACACCATATTACCTATCACCAGAGATCTGTGAAAATAAACCGTATAACAACAAAAGGTATTAACTTTATGGTATGAGATAATGTGATTTAAATTTTTGTCTCTTCTGTGGTGTTTGAGAGTAATTATCTCTCCGTAAACTTCTGATTCATGCAGAATTACGTAGTGCTTTCTGAGAAATGTAACAGTGTCATGTCTCCTCTATTGATTTAAGACTGTCTATTTATGTCAAAAGCAGGAAGTACTATTGATTTGTTCTTTAACTATTTGATGTACGCAAGTAATCTAATCCACTTAAGTTAAAACAGATGAAGTAAATTAAACATAAGTGATGTGTAAAGAACAGTGTACTTGGGTGTTTAAGACATTTTCTGTTGTGTTTGTGATGACCAAAAAAAAGAAGGCAAGTCTTTCCAATGGCTGTGGATTGTTTATTGAATGAATGTAATCCTATCCCAGAGCCTATTCCTGCTAGCCCATTTGTATCCACCCACCTCTCACTTTCCCTACTTTTCCTCCTTCTGCAGTGATATTTGGGCCCTAGGGTGTGTCCTATATGAAATGTGCACTCTTAAGCATGCTGTAAGTATTGTGCATGCGTGTGTGATGCAGATGAATGTAAATGTATGTAATGTAGCATTTAAGAACTCTGATGTACTGATTTCTTTAAATGCAATGTGTGCAAATTGTAATTGGCATTGTCAGAAATATTTTATGTAGTCTGTAAGTTCAATTGCCCTGTTTTATCCTAACTTTAAATTACCCTATATGATCATCTTCAATCGTTTTAATAATATGCTTAATGTGCTCTCTCAGTTTGAGGCTGGCAACATGAAAAACCTGGTTCTGAAAATCATCCGTGGATCATACCCTCCTGTGTCTGTTCACTATTCCCAAGAACTGCGTTCCCTCTTGGCCCAGCTGTTTAAACGTAACCCCAGAGAACGACCATCAGTCAGCAGTATACTCGACAAACCTTTCCTCTCCTGTAAAATAGAAAAGTTCCTCACACCACAGGTAAAACATATTATCAAATGTTTTTCATACAATTAATAACATAATCTGTACAGTGCTCTCATTTGAGCAAAAAATGTTTTGTCTTACATTCCAGATTATTGCTCAGGAATTTCGCCATACTTTTCTTCACAAGCAGCCTAAACTGGGTGGGGTGCAGGGGCCACCAGGCAAGTATAATGCAGTGTAGGACTTTAAATATTGGACAACTTTTGTTAAACAGAAGTTCGTACATCTTTGTTTAACTTTTTCTTTAAAAAGAGTTTTGTTTCCGGATTTTACATCTGGATTAGCAGACCAGGGTGGTGGTCCTCCTTTTTAAGAAGGGGGACTGCAGGGTGTGCACCAACTACAAGGGGGATCACACTCAGCCTCCTGAGGAAAGGAGGGTGGCTGGGTGCAACCTTAGGGAATGGATGAAGAGCTCAGTCACTTGGTAGGAACTCAGAGTAGAGCCACTGCTCCTCCACAGGGAGGGACCAGCTGAGATGGCTTGGACATCTGTTTAGGATGACTCCTGGATGTCTCCCAGGGGAGGTGTTGTGGGCACATCCCACCCCAAGGAGAACTCACCTGGGACTTAGGTGAGACCTAGGACATGCTGGAGGGACTGTGTCTCTTTGCTGTCCTGGGAATGCCTCAGGGTCCCCCCGTAAGAGCTAGAGGAGGTCTCTGGGGAAAGGAAAGTCTGGCCATCCCTACTTAGACTGTTGCCTGAGACCCAGCCCCAGTTGCTTTGTGGTTAATGATCCATGTGTAAAATTGCTGTTTCATGCTCCTTTAAATACTCTTTCATGAAGCTGATGAATCCTAAATCAAATCACCTTTTATTTATATAGTGCCAAATCATAACAGAAGTTCTCTCATGACTTTTTACATATAGAGCTGGTCGAAACCAGACTCTAATTTACAGAAACCCAACAGAATCCTCCAGGAATAAACGCTTGTGTCTGGTGAAAGTGATGAGGAAAAAAGTCATTTTAACAGGCAGAAAACTTGAGTAGACCCTGACTCCTATTATTGTCATATTAGAATGTGTCTATGTGACCAGGGAAACAAAAAAATATCTACTGATATTCAAATCTTGTCATTCAGATCATCAGCTGACCAAATTTTTTGGATACATAACATTACTGACCCTAGACCTGACCAATGGAAGTAACTTCAGATCCTAACATTGCCCCCATAGACTCTAGACTCCTACTGTAGGCACCAGGCATGATGGGTAATTAATTAAATTAAATTTTATTTATAGAGCCCCAAATCACAACAATGTCGCCTCACAAGGCTTTACAAAAAAACAACAATCAACCACAGAAATAGATAAAGTCCCAAGCATCTCCTGTCCTTAGACTTTCCTTCTCAGCAAGAAAAAAAAACTAAGAAATCTTGAGGAGAACCACACTGAAGGAGAGATCCACTCCCATGGACGGACAGGCTATAGATGAGCGTCCATTTGTAGATGAAAGGAAGGGGGGGTGGCAGGTCCATCCATCAGACAGGTGAGGGAGGAGGTCTGGGGTCACAGGTCAGCACAGGACACAAGTGAGTCACTTGTTGTCTATGGCTCCTTATGCGGACACTGGGAGTTGGTGGGGAAAGGGAACACATATTTGTTATAATTTATTGATTTAATTTATGACTGATTTAATTTATTTTCGTCCTCTATAATTAGCCAAGCGTCCTGCTCCTGGTTCCACATCACTTGCTCCCACTCAGAAGATTACCAAACCAGCCACCAAATACGGAGTGCCTTTAACTGTGAGGAAGGTGTCAGATGCTGCCAAAAAGCCTGTGGAGAAAAAAACAGCTGTGAAGCATAAACCGGTTAGTAGACAGAAAACTGATATTTCTCACTTCACTTCATGACTCCTTGTTGTTGTTGTGAGTGTTAGAGGCCTTTTTGATGTTGAGCTCCTACTCTAACATGTCAAAGGTATCGTCCATCTGTGTGAGTGTGTGTTTTTGCATCATAGTGTGTTGGCCACCTCTGAACCACAGTGTTGTATGTTGCTCAGGCCCCTCTCCCAGCAGCTCCCCAGCGAAGAGTGAGTCAAGTGGCAGAAGAGAGGAAAAAACACGAGGTACAACTGAGAGCCCCATAAAACTTTGTGTACTGTTAATTTTCCCTTCCCTTCTTCCTCCTAGTTTACTCAAACGTGAAGGTCTATTCCTTCCAACATTTTTTTGTTTTCCTCCATCTCATTATTATTGTATTTGGTCCCTATCTTCACCCATATTCTGCTCCTGGACCATTCGGAGTATTCCCTCTGTTTTAGCTCTCCCGTTTTAACAAAACTTTACCTCCTTGCCTTCCTGCCCAGTGACAGAGCTGTCCTACCTCTTTCCTTAAAGTGGGTTTCTGCTTTACATTTCAAACTGAGATATATTTGCTTCATCTTACAGGATGGTATCAGAAAGAAAAGGATGGAGCTAATTGAGAAAGAGCGGAAGCAGAGAGAGCAGGTGAGTGCATTGTAGATGGATGGTTGTAAAGATACCTTATAGTCCTTGTGGCCATTGGAAACATATTAAATCTAATTTTGTGTCAATTCTGATAGGTTTTCCATAAGAATGAATTTTTGGCTTTTTTTGTTTTTGTCAATGTGGTTGTTTTTGAAACTCAGGTTATATAAATCAATATAATCATAATACCCTGTTGTATGTTATCTATGTTTACATCACTTCTTGGTTGATTTATAAGTTGCCTTTAGTAATCCTAAACCAGTTCATAATGCATACTATGTATTGTCAATATTCAGTACAGTTAAAAATATTAAGAAAAAATGTGGCACCTCTGTAAACATTGAAGTAATACACAATTGTATTGTAATTGCATCAATTATTCTCAGTGGTTTTATTATTTTAATATTTGGGTACATATATGTAACCAAATTTCATGTTTTAATTGCTACATTAGAAGGAAATTGAGTGTTTTTGTCCAGTGGATGTATTACTCACAGCACCAAACTTTTGTCGTTGGTCTATAAAGCTCTGAATAGTTTAGGAACAAAATACATCAGTGACCTCCTGACCCAGTATGAACCCACCAGATCCTTCAGGTCATCTGGATTTGGTCTTTTGTCAGTCCCCAGAGTCAGAACCAAACACAGAGATGCTGCCTTTAGCTTTTATGTTCCACATGTTTGAAACAAACTCCCAGAAAGCCTCACATCAGATGAGACACTCAGTTTATTAAATCCCGATTAAAGATCCACCTCTTCTTAACTGCATTTGAGTAGTTTTTATTTACCATTTCAGATCTGCACTTTCTTTTAAGCTTAATGTTTTTATCTGTATATCGGCTTTCTCTGTTTATTTTTTTTCTCTTTCATACCTATACTTTGTATTACTTACTTACCTGCTATAATGTTTTTAATGTTTTATATAAAGCACCTGAATTATCTTGTACATAAAATGTGCTATATAAATAAACTGCCTTGTCTTTTCTCAGCTGTACTGCAAATGCCTCAATAAATTATTTAATTGAACAAAAGTTAAATTAATGATTTGGTATCATTATTGTTCTGATCTGCTCTGCCCTCAGATGTACCTTGTGAAAGCAGAGCAAATGAAGAGATATGAAAAAGAAAAGGTAAGTTTTGGAGGTAGATGCATTTTTCTACTTTGAGTCCTTAGTTTACGGATCACGGCATCATATTTGAAACATTCACTATATGCTATCCTCCCATTCCTTTAATAAATAATTGAATATGCGATCTCTCAAAGATCAATCGAATTAACCAAGCCAGAGAACAAGGCTGGAAACACGTCTTGAGTTCAAGCGGAGGAAGCAGCCCAGAAAGAAAGGTATTAGATATCATTTATTCAGTACCTCTGAATTTTACATGACATTGTAAAATTACTGAATCTATCTTGTTCTGTTGCCATTTTTAACACTCTTTTACTTTATAAACTCAGTGCTTTGCAAGTGTTGGAAAGAGATCTGCAGGCGTTGGCCAATGCTATGTCTCAAGCTCTGCTTCAGGTCAGACTCCAAACCCCTATGAACATGACCAAAGGGCTAAGCCTCAAGCAAAAGACAGCAGCAGACAGGGATCTTCAGCTGGAGCCGGCAGTCATATTCGGTAAGTTCAGACGGTAGCTAGTTTTGGTCAGCTAATTTTTTATTCATCTGTTGTTTAACCAGGAAGGAACCACTGAGTTCTTTCAGAGAGTCTCAGTTGAGATGGCAGCACAAGCATGTTCACGTAAAATACTATTCCACATGTCAAACTTGGAATGCATAAAAACAGGAAGGAAATGGTAGATGCAGAAAAAATTTGAATTAAATAAAGTAAAAGTAGGCATAGAGGACATGCCAACCAAATCCATAACCATATACCAGAGAGAGGTCTTAGTATTCTCCACTTAGTTTTTCAGTTTTGTTTTATTGCTTTGTTCAATTTGACCATGGAGTGTTTGTCCTAATAGATTTATTTAATGCTCTATCATGGTGTGTAACCAGTGTTCCAGCTGCTGCTGGCCCAATGCTACCCAGTGGTCCTTCTCGACTTGTAAACCATAATGCAATCAAAAGAGAACTGCAGCGGCTACAGCATGTTTCAAAACAAGTCCAAATTACTAGGTCAGTCAAGAAGCATTCCCTAATCATTTTACAGATTTGAAAACTTGATATCAATGTATTTTGTTGTTGTGTGGAAGGTGGCTAGTTTTCATTGAACATTCTTTTTTCAGGCAACGTGCTCAGGGGCCTCCTGAACGGGCCTATCAGGTTGAGGAGTTTTTACAGCGTAAGAGAGAAGCCATGCTGAACAAAGTCCGTGCTGAGGGACAGCTGGTATGTATTGTGGCTTGCTGTGTTCTCACATAAAATAATTAAACAATTATTTCATCTGCCTTTTTTTAACAGTTAACTCAAATGATTGTATGGCTTTCTTAAAAATCAGCTAGCTCGTTTGACAAAAACCTATCTTTGGGAGATACAGAGGTTGGTAATGTACCACTGTCCTGATTTTTTAAATTGTTGTGTTGTATTGTGTGACTCCAGTGTTTTAAAGTATTTCTTCAGGTAGATTACAATAATAAGCTAATTAACTGATCAGTAGTATAGTAGATTTGTGAATTTAGTATGTTATGTGATTAAAGACACCTTCAAGGCTTCAGTTCCCTCTCAAAAACGGTTTTCTGATGACAAGGTAAATAAGTGATAATATTGTAAGAGGAGGTCAAAATAAACTGATTCTAACTTTTTTCTAATAATAATAATAATAATAATAATAATAATGTATTTGATTTCTATAGCACTTTTCAAGGCACCCAAAGCGCTTTACATTAGTGATCCATTATTCATATTCCATTATTTATGTCAATTTTGCTGTTGCTCGAGCCTCATCAGTGTATTGCTGTTACTTCTATTTCCTTATCCAAACTCAGATGGTGCTGACACTAAATCAGACAATATACTACCTCTGTATAAGTCCTGTATATGAACTCAATTGAAGAAATCCAAACAAATTATTTACGAAACTGTAGGACCCTAAGCTATGACAGTTGTTCCATTGAAGTATTAGGGCTGCATCCCTCTAAAGTGTGGTTAAATTGAACGGTGAACAGGGTGCTCGGCAGAACTTGGCAGCCATCTATGGAAGCCGAGCTGGTTCTGTTCGCTGCAGGAGACCCAGAGCCAACAAAGAAGAGGAGGTAGGCGCCCAGGCCGGAACGCCCAGCTCCCACACTCCACTTCATTCATGGCACGCCTGGCTTGGCTCATCTACCTTCATGAAATACCTTTGTCGCATCCATATTACAACCCAACAACTTGCACCCACTCCTTACCCAGTGTATCGTGTTCCACTGTTTGGTTTCATTCCCAGTAATGGCTGTTGTCATTTATTATAAATAACTATGCCCATTTACTTTTAAGTTTTCTATTGCAGTTTTTTTTTTTGCTTTGAATTATAATAATGAATAATTATGTTGGCATAATATGTGACTCATTGTTTGATTCATTGATTTTTGTGTCTGGCTGAATTGTTAATGTGTTATTGTAACATGATATTGTTTGTAAGTAAAGCTTTGCTTTGAAGAGTTGCTCTGCATATCCACATTTTTGTGTGTCTGATTTTGTGTGTACTATATATATTTTATTAATGCTGTACCCTCTCTTAATGTATGTGTATGAAGGTTTGTAACACTTCTGTATTTGTTTTCAGGAGTACTTGGCAAGACTAAGGCAGATCCGCTTACAGAACTTCAATGAACGTCAGCAGATCAAAGCCCGGCTCAGAGGAGAGAAGGTACATTCCTCCAATCTAAGAGCCTCAGAACACCTTGAATCAAAAGTCTTTTCAGCTTCCATGACATTTGGGCTCCTGGCTATTGTTGGTTTCTGTTTCAGTATGACAGTGATGGTTCTGACAGCCAGGAATCCAGTGAGGAGGCAGAGGTCAGGAGAAAGAAGATAGAAGCTCTCAAAGTAAGTGTGCGTGGTAAAGTGTTCCAAGTGTTATTTGTTCAAAACCTAATTATTAACTTTGTTTATAGTTTTGTTATGTCAATTACTATGACAGGTGTACTTTAAACAGAGCAGGGTATTAGATTACAAAAACCATTAGATCAGTCAACCTCACCCTTTATTTTGACGCAACCAGCTCCCTGAGTCCTTCTGACTTATTCTGACAATGGGATCAGATCACACAGATATACTGATACAGTCCAAGGAGTGCTAATTCTAAAATGACAACAACCAATTCTGGAAAAAGGAAAAAAAAAACACTTTAATGAGCTGCTTCTACATGCAGGCAATTATGAGACAGGAAAAATAAAAGTAAAAAATGAATCAGGATTATTAAAGTTACTGCTTAGTTCAGCCCGAATCAGTTGAAATATTACTAGAAATAGATATAGCTGTAGAGCGTTTGATGGATTTCTACATTTTATATCTCCTTAGGCCCAAGCCAATGCCCGTGCTGCTGTACTGAAAGAGCAACTGGAGAAGAAGAGAAAAGAAGCATATGAAAGAGAAAAGAAAGCATGGGAGGAGCATGTATGTTTAACTGTGTTTCATCCTAATGTCTGTTAAATTAGTTCTTTAATGGGGTTTACTGATGCCCTAGCTTAATTATAGGCTAATTAATCACAAGCATTGTTCTGTGTATTGTTAAAGCTTGCAGCTCAGGGGGTGAAGGTTGGTATGCCAGCAGGAAACGTTTCGGTGGCAGCAACACCGTCATCTGCCTCTGATGACACTCATCCACAACCTACACCCTCTCAGCCAGACCCAGCTGCCAGAGCTCCACCCCTGCCCACATCCAAACCCTCAACCCCAGCCATATCCATGACTGCCGCCCTGAAGAATGTTGGAGCTGTCAGTATACACTTACAATTTATTGCACTGCACATCATATATTCATTTAATTATTTAAGGTTTTGCCTTATGTGTTTGGCAGATTACTCCGCTAAAAGAAAGCATGTCTCCACCAGAGACTGCTACTGTCACCCAGGTGAGTGAATGAGTGATCACAAAACACATTTTGTTAAAAGTGACAATGAGCTCATTCTATTAGACTGATTAGATTAACCCTTGTGCGGTCCTTCGTAAAAGGCACACTGGCTGTGTCCTACAATCGGGTCTTAAAAACCCAGATTCCAAAGTTCAGTTCCATAGACTCATCACCCCACCCCCCAAGGATATATTACTGTTTTCAGTAGTAAGCAATGGCATCCTACAGTACGTATAAAAAGGTACATTTGTGAGCCACCGGGTCTCTTTGACCCGAAGGACCGCACAAGGGTTAAGAGAAATAATTTTATAGCACTTTTTTAAAACTGTTTTGCACAACAAAATCAAATCAGACAAAACAGATGAGATGCAATGATGTGAGAAGTGAGTAAGTAAAATCCAAATGAAAAAGGAGCATGAATAAAAATAGAGCTCCACCATAAATAGAGTGCACTTGGTTGTAACAGGTAAGCTGTAATCAAATTGCATTGCTTCTGCCTTTGTGTTTTAGAGTGAGAAAAAGCAGATCCTGCGCAGACTTAACCAGAACCTCAAAGCCCAGAGTGTGGTAGAGGAGGTGGAGGAAACACAACCAGCTTCTGTTGAACCAAATCTCCAACAGAATTGCTCTGAGACAGAGAAATGTCCAGCTTTAAGTGCTGATCAAAATAAAGGGGATGTTGCAGAGCCTCCTCTACTCTCCATCGCTCAAACCTCAGTGGAAACGTGTGTTGCCACTGCTGGTGAATGAAATATTTCCAATCTTAGCTCTTTAATTCAAACTTTAGTATAAAGGATTTGAACATAATATAGTGGTTTTGTTTTCCCAATAGCTACCTCGATAGGACCAGAAGAAAGACCATCCTCTGGTGGAGACAGAAAAAAGTGGGAACCTGGATCTCCTCTGGTCCTCTCTATTGCCCAACAAACTTTAGAGGAGACATGCATCTCCACCATTGGTGAGTTTTCCTTTCCTTTAGAGCAGGTACATTAGCAGATTTCCTGGGCATCGTTATCTATTTCAGTGTTTTTCCAACACCGAAATGTGTGATGTTTAAATGGGATCGTAAGCCGTTGTTGTATTTGTCATCTTTCTGTTCTTCTCTGATCAAACCATAGGGGATGTTTTGCCATCAAGTGCACTGCAGGGAGATGTTCAGAGGAAAATGTGGGGAGTAAATCCAGATTCTCAGGTTCTTAAAGTACTTCACGAGGCAGAGCTTCAGCCACTAACTCAGCAGCTGGAGAACGTCAGCATCAGTGGAGATGTCTCTGGTATGCCTTTTATTTTGTTCTCTATAGTACTTTTGACACTACATAACACTTCTATATTGAGGCCAAATGGATAATTAAACTAGCACAACTATTATGAAGAAAATGCATCGAATAATTACTCAAATAATCCTCTGTTTTCCTTAGTCAAGTTAAGTTGGGTGATGGTAGCTCAGTAGATAGAGTGGGTCATCCACTAACCGAAGGGTTGGTAGTTTCAATCCTGTTATGTAAAAGTCATGTGCTCTTGTGTACCTGCTCAAAACACTTGACCCTCCTTGCCTTCAGTGCTGTAACTCACACTGTTACATATATGAATTTTTGGTGGTGGTCGGAGGGGGCATAGGTGAGAATTGGCAGCTGCGTTTCCAACAGCCTGCCCCAGGGCAGCTGTGGTTGCATATGTAGTATACCACCCTTGCTAGAGTGTGTATGAATAATGGATCACATAAAAGCACTATATAAATCCAATTCATTATTGTTTTTATTATTAACAATGACTAAAACTAACAGTGAAGAAATTAATTAATTACCATACTGTAAACTATAGATGATGCATACACTAAAATGACATAACTGCAGGTAAACTGTTTGATTTCCCCTTTTTTTGTACTGCAGTCTTTATACTACTTTGTCCAAGTGAATATTGAAAATTATGGCACAATAACATATACATAAAATACTACCCCAGTGTAACTTGTTGCATAATTAATCATCTTCTACATATTAAGAATTTTCCTACTACATGGAAAGACAAAAGCTAACACCAAAACCAAATAGAAACTACACTACAACAAGCCAATTTCTCAAACTAAAAATACAAATGCACTCATAAAATGTAAAACTAGAAATAAAAGTAAAGAAAATTTCAAAACTGCTAACTCTGGTCCACAGGCATCCTCAACCAGGCAGCAGTGGCTGAGATTGTGACGACACCTAAAGAAGTCCTGACCTCTGAGCCAACACCATCTGCTGTGGTACAGACCCCAGAGGTTCAGAGCGAGAGTACATCTGCAACAGAGGCCTCACATCAGGAAACAACTGTGGCTAGTACAGAGGACAGAGTGAAACTGCCAACAAGCTTTATGGATATTCAGGGTTAGTATGACCTCATCTTGATGTGGGGTCACATTGTTTCTCGTGTATATTGTCTGTCAAATTTAATCCAATCTGGCCTAAATTGTTTCAGATCCAGCAGATGTGGAGTCATTGGATTTGGTAGAGAAGACTTCACAGATCCAACATGTGCCAGCTGGTGTGCAACAGGCATGGGAGCAAGAAGCCCAAAAGCCAATGTGACTTTTTTATTTCTATTGCACTAACATAGAAAGCTGCCATTAACTGTCATGTAGTGGTGATTTACACTCTACAGTATATCTGCAAACATATTCAAGTTAACAGCACTGCTTTTTACAGCTCAAGCAGATGTTTTATTTTGGTGTTAAGGGTTTCTTAAATACTTCCACAGATGTTTTACTTGTGTACTTCCATTGTAGGCCAGCAGAGGGCATCAAAGGACCATCAAAGAACGAGGATGCTCAGAAGAGTATAGAGAAACAAACTGCATCGTCTGGTGAGATTAATGTGTGTTGGGGCAGTGCTACTTTTTTTCCTATGTGGTTATTATCTTAATTAAATCTGCCCTTCCCTCCCTCTCATCTCCTAGGACTAGCGCAGAGCGAGGAGCCCCTGTTTATGAAGCTGTGTTCCCCAGCCCACCGACGCACTGCCGCCCTTGCAATCCTCTCAGCCCAGTCCTCCGTGGATGAATCATCCTCCTCTCTGGCCTCTCGCTCACGCTCCGTGTCACCTCTGCGCTCCAAACACCATGACGCCCTCCTCATTGGCCTCTCTACAGGCATGTTTGATGCCAACAACCCTAAGGTGGGTTGTGGGTCATAAATAATAAGCACACTTTTGATTTTTCTCAGAGACACGAGATGCATAATGAGAAACGGTAATTACTGAACCTAAAATATCACATGACTTTATGTGATCCATGATAATGTTAAAGTTACCTGGTGAAGGGCTGTTACAGATGGATATTGAGGAGATTGTTCTTGTTCCAGACATATATGAGGAAGCTTGTGTGGTATTTTTAGGTAGAATCTCAGTCTTCTTTATTAATGAGGGGGTCCAGAATGGAACCACAGCCATTAATCAGATATTCTGAACATGCAGTAGGTCTGATAGGACACAAAGAGCATCCATCAACCTATATCTTTCATAACCTTCATCAGGGACACACCAGACTTAATTCAGCCTGAGTTCTTAGTCGGACTAAAGTATACATAGAATACAAATTCGGCAGGAGTTTTGAGTTAGTTTTCTTGAGTTTCTAAGTTTTAATGATTATTCACATATAAATGGATGTCAAATTTAAGGAAAAAGGTCAAACATAAAGTGCCATAATGAGGTGTTGGGGCCATCACCTGGTGCTGCTTCTGCACCTTATGATGAATTCAACAAGTGTCTGAACTCTAGGGAAGAAAATCAGTTTCCCAAAAATGCTTCATTTTTCCTATACGGTGAGGATTATGGTAGAGAGTGCTGTCTAAAATGTTGGTAAAAATGTCTTATACATGCTGTGCTAGGTTAAAATCTTGAGATTTCAAACATGAATTATTACAGTTTGAAAATATTCTTTATTTTTTGTTGAATCTTTGAGTTTTGAAATTAGTTTATTAAGTACTAAATTGTGGTATTTGTTTTGTTAAATTTCAGTTGTAGTAGTTTTTATTTATAATCTTATATGTTGCACAAGCATTGCATTCTTATATTCCATTTACATTACACTATCATATTGTGTTACATTGTGAACTGTAAGATTTTTTTTTCACTTTTTACTTCCACCAATGGAATTATAATTCACTGTCAGTTTTATTTCATATTTAACAATAACCCTGATGAAAAACCCATAACATATGAGTCGCATTATTTACTGCACATTAAACCAATAAGCTGTCCCTCACATAGCCATGCTCAAAGTGTTGACGTAATTAGTATTTTCCTTCACTTTGTCTGTGTGATATCAGTACCATTGTATTAATTTCTCTTCAGTTAGGCTGCGTCACATCACTTATTAAATGAAGCCGTAGCGCAAATGTTTACATTTCTGTTAAATTAGCTTCTGTTCCAACGGCGAAGACTTTTTGTCTGTGGTTCATTAAAGTCTTGTGTGTCATCATTCTTTCAGATGCTCCGAACCTGTTCTCTCCCAGACCTTAGTCGTCTCTTCAGCTCTCAGCAGGACTCGACAGTGACTAATGTTGCGAATGCTGCTCCAGACCACAATTTGGAAATTGAGGACCTAGATGAGACAGCTAAAGACGATGACCAATCAGAGACTGAAGAGTAAGAAAAACAGATACACAGGAAATGGGGGAGGCGTTATACCATACTGTCTGGTTCAGAAAAATGTAAGATCTTACAGTCGGAATAGAAAAGTATAGAGTAGAACATCATTTTTATTGTCATTATACACATGTGCAATGAAATTAAGACAACTCTCTTGTGGTGCAAAATACAAGTATGGAGGACACATTTATTTTAAAAATGCATACTGTAAATATATATACAGTGACAAGAACACGTGTGACAACTAAGACATTTCATGAAAATTAAGGATAAATATCACTGACCATTTACCTCATTCTTATCATTTTATCAGCACAAAAAGCAGCATTGTCATTGTTTAAGTGTTTTTAAATATACATTATTAATGTAGACTACTTAATATAGGACTTGCATAAAAAATCTAATAATCTGAAATGTGTCAGGATTTAATTAAATTCGATGTTGTTCTTTGAAGGCTGTTCAACTCTCTGGAGAAAAAAAAACACATTCAGAGCTTTGTGAATAAAGGCTTTAGAGTAAGAAAAACATAAACCCAACAGTATATCCTGGTATTGTTCTGTATTTACATCATCAACATGTATCCCTAGTGCAATGGAACATGAAATATCTCATAAAACTCTGCCACAATAATCTTAAAATGTGTTGAATGGAACTTGATGAAAACTGTAGAAGCCCTGGTAATAAGACGATGCCATGTTCTTCAGTGCATACGAGGACAAGGACCTTCAGGATGTCCGGGCAGCCATGGAGAGACTGCTGCAAGACGGTGACCTAATGAGAAGTCCCCCAGAGGGTGGAGCTGGAGACTTCAATGGAAACCCCCCAGACCAAGACCTGTTCCAGAGGATAGCGGCACAGATCAATAAAAACAATGAGATGGCTGTCGATGGTGACGATGATGACGATGATGATGATGATGGTGAGGAAGATGAAGAGGAGGAGGAAGAAGAAGAAGAAGAAGAAGAAGAGGAGGAGGAGGAGGAGGAGGAAGAGGATGAAGATGAGGAGGAGGAATGCTCTAATGGAAGTCCTGGTGATGAGGAGGCGGTAGAGCTGCTCAGCAATGGTGTGGGTGAAGAAAACCATGGAAACAATCACCAGTTCAATGAAGAGTGGCATTCAGGTAGGATTAAGAAATGGCCTTAATGGTAAATGGTTCATAATGTTTCAGAAATCATTCATTTTGCACACTTTAATCAAGCATACAAGTGCTGTTGTTCAAATTCTACTCCTGTTACTCTGAAGATGGAAGCGGTGAGGATCAGAGTGGTGAGGCTGAGCATCATGACAGCATCTTCAGTCGGTTGGAAGAACTTCGCTTCAACCTGGAGCAGCAGATGGGTTTTGAGAAATTCATTGAGGCCTACAATAAGATTAAGGTATAAAATGTTTCACACTAATGCAACCTCACTCCTGCTGTAAGTGCTGTAACATGACACTGATTAAATAGATGGCTCTGTGCTGTTCAAGGCTATACATGAAGATGAAGATGAGAACATTGACCTGGGCTCCAGTTTGGTCCTGAACATTTTGGGAACAGAGCACCAGCATCTGTATCCCAACATACTTCATCTAGTAATGGCAGACGGTGCATACCAAGAAGGTGAGCATCATTTATCTATTGATTGTAGTTGCTTGTCTGTCCATATCAGGAACTAGGAACCTTCTGAGGAATGTGGTCAGTTTTCTATGGTAGGGACTAAGGGCTAGATGTTGTACAGGTTTTTGTTTTGTAGGTTTTTTTTTTACACCCCCTGATCAGGTCTTCTTTGGAGATAGTACTTTCCCATGAAAGGAACTCAAGAACTTCCATAGTGGGGCTCAACAGTTCTGATTGATTAGTACTTTATTTTAGACACCATTTTCAACAGCTGTAGTTGCAAATGAACCCTGCACAATCAAAGGACAATCTACATGATATTCTGGATTGTGATGACAATATGCCGCAATTATTACAATATAAAGTTGTGGACAAAATTATTAGGCCATCAAAAGTCATCAAATACAATGGTTATGCAATGAAGTACGAACTCTTGTGTGTATCATTTGACTAAAACAGACAGAAAATATGGAATGCCTAATAACACTGTTTTTGTCAATACAATGCCTTACTGTAGATACTGATGTAAGAACTGAAGTGATTTTGACTATCAAGAAACCGTGGAAAACGGATAGATATCAGCTCTGAAATAGGGATGGTGAAATTTATAAAAAAAGAAAAAAAATCTTGACCTATCAATGAGCCTCATTAACTGGTTGGAGTTGGACACAGCCATTACGCACTGTGGCGCATGTCAGTCACTTTGCTTTTTAAACACAAGTCGCACTGCGAGGTTGAGCAATGTTATGTTAAAAGCTCATTTTAAACCATCACATATAGAGAAAACATTTGATGTTACAGCAAATTATGCTGCTAAATATCGGGGAAAAAAATCTTACCAATTTCTACCAGCCTTTGTCAGTACTGCACAAACTCCTTTTGCCGTAGCCCACCCGTCATGTAATTTTAAGTAGGCTTGTCAGATAGACAACATCTCATCCACCGTGCTTTTGGATTTCATGGTGGCAACTTGCTGCCCCAGTCTCCAGCTGCTAGCTCTAGAAGTTCTATTACCTACTGTCCTGCATGTTGTATGACCAGGGTTAAAGACCTCTGGTGTAAATGGTTCTGAGCGTGATGGAGAGCCCACTCGATGACACAATTGCAATGACTCTTCTGTTTTTTTTTTTCTGAGATATCTCCAAAGTAGTCAGCCCTCCCTGATTTCCGGAGTCATCAACTGTGCGAGGTGATGCTCTGATTGTCGTATGGAAACATATATAGATGCTTGCTTTTACATCATTGTACGTGATTACATCACCAGGGTCTCTGCGGATCCTTAAAAGTTCTTATTCACAATATGGGGTTTTTAAGCTCTTGAAAAGCATTATATTTCGCTATTTTTTGAAGTATGGCATTAAATTTCACATAGGAGGTATTAAATTTCATCTGGGTAGCCTACGGATAATGAAAAACATATGTCTGAATTTTTTCCGCGCTAGTTATTTATTTAGCTAGCGTAGTTTGTTATCAAAATGCTGAAAAAGGATATCAAAGGTCTATCATAGAGCCGTTATGTGTCAAACATATAGCTTTGCATGACGTCACCGCATCGCCCAGTAACACTCGCCACCATTTTGAATGGGGAAAACAATAGCGTAATAACAATAGACAGATAGCTCTGTCACGATGTCCTATGACTTTTTTGATAAACTTGTGCCCTCCGGAAAAGACCAGTATGATTGGAAATTAGCATGGATCAACTGGAGAGCTGTCAGTATAAATTACCGGCAGGTTCTTGGCGAAATCACCGAAGGACGTGGCCTAATGTCGAGTGGCCAGCCATGTATGATTATCTCATCGAAAGTCCTGGCATATATACGAGAAAAAAATTTTACTTATAAGAGCCTGAAAGCATATGTTTTGTTTGAGGTAGATTAGATAAATGTATTTGAAATACTTCTTTGCCCCTCACTCACCCAGCCTCCAGAGCACTCCACTACTTTAGTTTTACTTCCACTTTGGTTTCGGACTCCAGGGCTTGCCATCATCGGGAGATATTCTTCTCAGAGCCTGAAGCCATCCTGCACGGTTTTCACCCTTTTCTGTCGGTATGCAGAAAAAGACAGCTTCTCTTCCATCCAAGCATGGTTATTGCACCCGAAGGCTGCACAAGATTTGGGCATTTTACACGAAGTTTTAAGCGTGCAGGACGGTGCAGTGCAGTTCACGCAGTGGTTGCTACACTCTTGTTTTCCCCTTTTACTAGTGGAAGTGACATCACCGCGAAGCTATGTATAGTGCAGGAATCACACTGCAGGGGGCAGTGTGTCCTTTTAGTCAGCATTTATCTCATTGAGGAGAAGATGAAGTGGTTGGAACAGGCATAGGTGAACATGAACCGAGACAGGGAAGTGGAAGTTCAGTGATAAGTGTGCTTGAAGAGTCAAAATACAACAGTTGGTTATCAAAAACAACGTTGGAATATGAAGTGCTATGTAATGTATGTGGTAAAGACATCACATTAGGAACAATAGGCTGTAAAGCCCTTGACACTCACGTGAAAAGGGAAAAGCATACACACTTTTCTGCTAGTCAGGCAACAACAGTCCCCATGCCAATGCTCATCCCAACGCTCACAAATGCAAGTGTAACGCCAGTTTTGCCTTTAGTGGCTCCGAGTCCCAGCACAAGTGCTTTACCTGCATTCGCCCCAACTGCTATGCTAAAGGCAAAAATAATGTGGGTTCTGCAGACGATATGCCTTGAACTTAAATGCGCTTTTTTTACTGTACGTATTTGTTCTGCGGTAGTGGTCTTATTTTTTATACTCAAAGGTCTTAAAATGGTTTTAAAAAGCATTATATTTGCTTGTCAGAAATGGGCAGAGACCCTGATCACGGTTAAGTTTTTTGCGTCGCATTCTTGGTGCGCCTGTGTGCATGTGTGGCCAATGGAGCCGGGCCCAGGCCCACCTCTTCCGACTGGGCGCCCAGGTGTGGCTTGATTGCGGTCACACTGGCTTTAGGGGCAACCAGGCATGGAGGCATGGGCACAGTGCAATGACCCTAGTGTGACCGGGCCATACAATGCAAAATAGTTTATGCAGTGTAATGACAGATGCAGGCTGGGGTTTTTTTCAACCCACGGCAGAAAATTATGACCGGACAACATTGATGCGGTCAACCATCAGTCAAACGGTCATCGGTTAACATCCCTACTCTGAAATTAAACTATGAGATTTTTTTTGTTATTATATTTGTCCAAACAAAAGTTCCTTTAGTTGTACCAGGCATTAAAATGAACATGAAATTGAAGAAAATAAGGGTGATCTAATCATTTTGTTCCACAACTGTATAAACTAACTCCGTACCCAGTACAAAACTAACACCAATTAACCTGAGAGTAATTTCAGTGAAGATTTATGGGATATAAAAAATCTATTAATTATTTTTTCCTTGTCGTTGTTTTTCATTCTGTAAGACAGAATGTGTAGTTCATCAGTGAGCTGCACTCTGCAGTTTTTCATTGTGCTTTGTTGCATTATTATAGTGTTACAGAAAAAGCATGTGACAGTCCATGTCTTACTGAGCTTCTGTGCTGAGGATGAAATCTGTTGGGAATTGAAATCGTCATGCACAAAAACGTAGTGTAAAAACTGCAGATAGAAAAATATCTGAACAAACTATCTGAAGTTCCAGGTACTTTGGCAGAACTGTGGCTAAAGTATGTCACGTTACAGCCAGTTAGATTATTCTGTCTGTTTAGTCTGTTCCTATTTATCTCTGGCTGACTTTTTAGAGCACTTGTGTAAACCACAGAAATGTGTGTGCATCTGTTTCAACTGTTCTGGTCAGCAACTGTGTTCACTTGTCTTCGTCAGGAACAGCACTGGATTGTTATCATTGGTTTTTCCACATTCACACAGCTGCACTGGTACAGTGAGCTTTTAATTTAATCACTGAAAACTGCTCCCCTTATGCTTAGAGAGCTTTAATGTATCAAAGAGGAACTAAATGGATGTGAAACACTTTTTTTTTTTTTAATCTTACCTTGTGCCCAGTCAGTTGTCAGAAAAGGCCACAGTCGAAGAAGTTGGGAAGCATATTTCTTTAGTCTTTGACAGGTTTCCCTGAGGAGGAGAGCAGTCGTCATTCTCTAACAGAAATATCTCTACGTGTCTGTTCTTTTGTTTTCTATTTTTACTGTCTTCAGTAGAAGAAATATAGGCTTCAAATGTCATATTTCTCCCTCGAGGATTGATCTCAAGATGTGCAAAAGAAGCATCTTGCGGCTGCATAACAAAGCAAACCCATGCACTGCAGCAGTTTTCTGGGGTTTAATTGAATGATTTCAGAAAGAAATGATCATGTCCTCATGCCAGTATTGCTTTTGAGTGTGAACAGCACTTTTTATGAGATGAAGAATTTGGCTCAACCTGATTGTTTCTTCCTTATCCACCTGCCCTTGTCTTTTTTCTTTTAGATAACGATGAATAAGGTTTGTGCAATGGAGCTGTTGGCACCAATGACAATCTGCTAGCTGTTTAATGTCTTCCTATGACACACATCGTTGGCAGACGGATCTATGCATGACATATTGCAGCCATGCGTCTAACAGTGTTTCAGGCACACTTGCATGATAAATAACTTACGGCTGTATTTCATACTTTGACTATCAGCATCTGACACTACTTTCTAACCAGTGTTGATTCAGAAGTGCACTATGATGTCTGTGTTCTTATTAACCAAAGTTAATTATGCGGTTTATGTCAAATCTATATGAATGTCTGTAAATGATTGAAGTCTGTGTGTTCACATGTTTGTTTTTCAGTTGTTTGTTAATTTATAAGCTGCAGTTACATTTAGTTTGGCAGACAGATCACATCTGCTACGGTGCTATTTGTTGCACGTTCAACAACATGGCTCCAAAAGAACAAGGTCACCCTCAAAACAAGACAGTTCCTATGACTGCTTAAAACCAGTTGAACCTCTTTTTCTTACAACTCTTTTCACCAAACATGTAGTCAATGTTGTCTTTTCCTAATGCATTTCTTACTGTTTGAGTTCATCCAGTTAAGATTGTTATGATACTCCTGGTTGCCAAGGTACAGTAGCAAGAGGTGGTGAACCAGTTCAGGTAGATATTCAGTGCTAACGGTGTAAGCAATGGCATATATACAGTAACATATTTGATAATGAATTAATTATTGTAAATCTTTATAATGAATAAACATTTTCCTAATAAAATGAAGACTTCATTTTTATTGTCTTTTCATACACTACTGGGAGGACTATAAGGTATAGCATTCCATAATATGTTAACTTCTTTTGAATTAACTGACTTAATCATAAAACATATTATGTTAAATGTCTTTAATTTAAAAGGTAAAAGGTTGAATTGAAAAATATGTATATATTTTACTGGTGGTGCCAATGGTAAATAGACATGACTGTTTTCATGCACAACCCCTCAACAGACAACTCACCCCTCTTTCAGCTGGCAAGATTTATCTATAGATGGAAGCCCTGTGGAATAATGTACCCAGAATCCCCAGGGTGTCATAACATGTCTGATTTAGGAAGACAGGAGCAGTGGGTGTGTTTTCCACAGAATTGGGCCATAACCTAGTGGTTGGCTGTAGAACCATTAATAGAATATGCAAACGTTTAATAATTAATTCTCACAGCCTTTCATGATTTGTTGCATAATTCTGCAGTATTCAAATGTTAATGTTTCTTTAAACCCATTCAGCTAAAGACCTTTCATTAGGAATACATTACGTTGCAGAGACACATTAATTTCTCATTCCCTCATCTGTTTTTATCATCGCTGACACAAACATAAATTAATAGTAGGTCTTCATTGCTATTGCTATAAGTTTTAATTAAAAAAAAAAACAACGATTGGTTGGAAACTACTGTGGAGTGATAGTCACTGATTTAAGGCAATGAACATAGCAACCCATTACAACCCAAATACATATGCAACTTTGTAAATGCATTTCACTGTGAAAGCCAGATCATAATTCAGTGTGGGTCTGAAGGTGTGCATTTTTAAGTTACAGCTATACATTGTATGCGTCATCTAATAATGTAACCCCAAGACCCATTTCACACAGTTTGATTTGCATGTAAAATGTGTACCTTCTATGGAGAGTGTATGTAAAATAAAGTTTAATGATCTTCAGTGGTAATTTTTACTACACGATGGAAATTAGTTAAACTTGTATTTTACAAATGCAGGTTTTTATCTGGTTTGGCTACCCCATATGGTTCCCCTCCAACTTTATGCAAACTTTTAATCAAAGCCCACAGAGAACAGTATTTTCACAACTTTTATATACTGTACACATCAAGGCACATCATCCAACATTTATGGGACTTTGTGGCTGTGTGTTTGTTTGTAGTTTCATTTCTGACTTAGTAATTCTGTTTTATGCCCCAAAATGTGAGTTGTATAATACATTAAGTTGGTATTTTATGTTTCAAGTGATTTACATTTTACACCGTAAAAGCCACATATTGTAGAACACCTTAAGGTGTTTGTGCAAATATCAAGCTACGAAAAATTTGGGATTCCACCAAAATGTTTATGGTTTTCTTTGAAGTATGTAATTGGGTACACAGGCTCAGGCTGGAGTCGAAGTATAACACCATGGTTGATTTTCAAATTAGGATGATGTGGAGGTTTAGACTTACAAGCGTATTACTTAGTTATCTGCATAGCCTTGAATCTGAAGTGATGTGCTTAATGATGCTTCTTATGTCATAAAAACAAAGGAATGAGTCAATGTACATGTTTTATGTGTTCATGAAATTTGTTAGATCTGGCGTGTGCTCCAGGCCTGGTTAGGAGAACACCAGACAGACAGATGAGGCTGTGACGTTCAACCTCATACTCTCCCACGCCTTTTCTCTGCTCAACATGAGATAATTGAATTACATTTTTGAACAGGGTTTTCCGTAAGGGCTGTCTGTGCTTAGCTTGGTCCTAACTCTCCTAAAAAACCAAAATACATGTAAAAAAAAAAAAAAAAAAATACAAGAATATATCACCCCGCAGAGAAAATATAAGCATTCAACTGTTATCAGGAAGCCTTCATTGACATTCAGCTATGGTTCCTAATCTAATTTGAAAGGAGGTTGCCTTGGGCTGAGTTTGTAACTTTTAAAGCCTTATCAAAGTAATACAAATGGAGATCACTGAATGTGAGTGTCCTGATTTTAATAGCATATTGAGCCTAAAGAGAACTTGGACTGGTTTCAATTAAGCCATCATTTCTTTAAAGAAAAACAACAACATTGTAAACAAAACCTTCTACTCTCAGTGCTTCTCTTGGGTACATTTACAGTAATGGACTGTGTAAGAGAGAGCAGTATTGCCGTCAAGGCTCATCCCTTCATGGAGATTGGGACATATGTCTTGTCATATCCTCTTCTGCTTCTCTCATCCACATTTACAGCCAGCAACACAGCTGTCACCTCCATCATATGCAATGCTGTATATATTTGCGTGTGTGCATTTGCAGTATTTCAGATTTTTGCCCTCAGGTGCAGTCATTATAAAAGATTATTGCCTGTCAAAGTATAATAATAACCCCCCTCTTCCCGACTGTCTGAATAACAGAAAACAGACTTTGCATAACATGAGTGTGTGGTAATACATAGGGGTCAAGCAGAAAAAGAGGGCAGGGGCCATTGTCTGAGCAGAGGTGGAGGGGTGGCGTGCTGCGTCCTCATAGTGAGAAGGAAATATGACCTGAGGGCCTCTGCCAGCTCTCATGGGATCACATGTGACAGGAGAGCGCCACCTACATATAAATCTCCTCCTTTATTGCTTCTCTCTCTCCCTCATCTCTCCCTCTTGCTCAATATGCAGTGTCCTACCAAATAGATAAAAATAAATCACACGTTTATTGTCTGCCAGCGTCTTGCTCGCTCTTTCTTCCCTCAAGTTGTTTTGTGGCTGTGCCTTTGCTGTGAAGGGTATTGAGAGTCAAAGGTCTGTTTCCAATGTATTTCTGTAATAAAAGCAGTGCCTTTGGAAATGTTCTCCCTCTCCCGGTGTGCCTTCCTGTCTATTTTTATATCAAGCAATGACAGGTCCATCATTTTGCTTTTGCCTCCAGAAAAGAAAAAAATGCTTAGTTTAATCTGCAACAGAGCACCATTACCTGCAAATTATATCACAATAATTAAATTTGGACTGTGTAATTGTCTCATTAAACAGCTGTAATAAAATGCAAAACCAACTTTCTGCAGCTATAACATGAAAAACTGCCAAGCAGGACATAAAATTGTAGCTGCATTTTATGGCACTTTTATTATTAACTTTCTTGTTCCTGTAACTCCTGCTCTCAATAGAAAGGGAAATGTGTTTCTTTAATAGGTAATACTTTAAAAATGTGACCACCACATGCCTATATCTCTATTATTATTTTTTTAACCAGACTATCAAAAACAAAATCATATGATAAGGGTGAACATGTTATGTCTAGATATTAGTTGGCACTTGGCAGTGATCCCATGTTCACTGATATATCTGTGTTGTACCATTGTAAGAAATGTGTATCTTAGGGGTATTTTATTACCAGCTGACAGAAGCAAACAGGTGGATGAAAAGGATTCTAATAGGGGAAAACAAATAAAAAAACAAGCTCTTTTCCGTGAGATCTGTGAAAAGATGCTGCCGTTTGACACATCATTACATATCATTAAGCTGCTCAGTTCACGCCCTTGTGACAACCCCTTCACTAACACCTCGTAAATTCCTGTTCTTTACTTTAATTTCAATCAATTTACATTGATGCGCCTTGGGTTTTATGTTTTAAAGTAGCACAACTTATCAGTGAAAAGAATGTAAAACACAAGTGAATAGGGGGATTCCTATAATATAGATATATCTATACTTTATAAGTGGCAGCATGAAAAGCGTAACTACTTTTCAGTTAACCGGTATAAGAACGACAATTATAAGTGTGCCTATTTTTCCGATATCTTACAAAAGTTCTCACAAGCTGATCTTAATATAATAGGTTATTGCTTTTATATATTAACAATTGACTTTGCAAACGTGTTAATGTAGGTATTTAAAATGAAGTTCTTTGCTTTCCGGACAGCACCTGAAGTCCACGTACTCCCTCCCCCTCTTTGCTCGATTCCAGCAGCAACACAGTCCAACAGCGCAGAAGTACTAGCATGGCGCTCGGTATAGTTGGAGTACCGTTGTCTTGCCTGCCTGCTTTTCATTTTATGTTTTATTCTAGTATTTAATAACTGTATTTCTATTCCATAAACTGCACTCCTCTGGAGACCTTTTCAAAACAACATCGCGTGTTGAATACTCTAAATACGTGGCAAGTAGGTAGCTTGCTAACTAGTAACGTTAGCAAGAAGGCAAGAATTAGAAGATACGGGGCAACAAGAGGAGGAGTCCTGTTTTGGAAGGGGTAAGCTCAATCTACTTTAATGTTTAAGTTGTTTTACATTTTTATGAGTGTACTTATTTTTCTCTGATAAATTAAGGGGAGCATTTCCAAAGGACAAATACTGAAAAAACTTAATTTTTGTTTGTAAAGCGTGGCAACAGTAAAGTAGTGCCCCCCCCTCGTATTAGCGACGGGTATGCTAGCAAAGTTATTCTAACTGTTAGTTTTACTTTGGTAGATATACAAATTCATGTTTCTGAGGAATAAACACTGCCTGTCCGACCTTTTCGGCCATAAAACGGCAAGTAAGTGAAGTACACGTTTTTTATGTACTACTGTTAGTTGTTACGTAATATTGACATTTTCCGGAGTAATATTACACTACGCTGAACAAGATTGAAAACTGTGACCACTCTTTGTGTTTTGGCTTTTAAAGTGTCTACTACCGATGTCAGCGGTAAGAAGGATACATGAGGTTGATTTTTAAGGTTAACGGAAATGCGAGATGACTGTGATAATGTAAAACAACTCATCATATTGTTGCTCTTTTTTAAGACAAATCACAGTCCTTCAATCCTGCACAGTTTCTGTGAACTTTATCTATGAACTGACTACAAATGTTACGAGAGTCATAGACGTAAGATCACAGTTCCCAGGTGTAGTTATCTGCTGAAGTAAATAGGATTAACTTGGTTTTCCATCCCCATTTGTTAATCAACTGTGAGACACTAGAGTAGTAGGTTTGTGTTTACCGGTGTTGTCAGCTCATCACTAAGGTACAGTCAGTCATGTGTGAATGTGTCAGTTTTTCCAATATGACTAAAAGTTAATGTTTCTCATGATCAACAAATGAGCCTGACACTTTGACTATTTTAACCATATGCAATGCCTATTGTCTATATGTCTATCAATGACCTATTTTTTGGCCTTACAGCTGACTAATCTGTGTGTTATCTTGTTTTTCTCAAGGTGATGCAGATGCCATGGCCATAGCTGAGGCATGGGAGTGACATGATGGCACTAGTCCTGCTTCCACACAAACACATTTTCAGCCTCTTGTTTTTCTGCTGAACAGGAGGCAGAACACTCAGAGAATGGACGAGTCAGTGTTGTTGGATTTACTTGAGTGCCCTGTCTGTCTTGAACGGCTCGATGCCACAGCAAAGGTGCTTCCCTGTCAGCATACCTTCTGCCGCCGATGCCTCCAAGGCATCCTGGGGTCACGTGGAGAGTTGCGCTGTCCAGAGTGCAGGACGCTCGTGGAGTGTGCTGTAGATGAACTTCCTAGCAACATCCTCCTGGTGCGTCTTCTGGATGGCATAAAGCAGAGGCCTCGAAGGGCAGGTCCTGGAGCAGGAGTCTGTACTAATGGTACATCTGGGGCTGTTGCCAGAGCACACAGCAGCGGAACCAGGGACCAGGGCACCCCAGGAGCCCAACCCCAACGAGCTCAAGCTAAGAGCACCCTTGTACGGGTTAGTAAACTCACTGTGACTAAACATAGATCACTGAACATGAGCTTGTTTCCTATTGTGAGGGCTAAAATGAAACAATACAGAGAAAATCTGTGTGGATTAAAAGCGGCATGTTGTATTACTGGCTCTCTAATCTTCACTGCAGATTAACTGTTATCGTGGTGATCTGAAAGCCGGCCAGTTGACTAGAAGCCCACCATTATTAATGGCAGTGATTTAGAGCAGCTAATGGTAGAGCCAACAAATGAATCCGCACTCTCTGTGGGCTGCAGCAGTGCTTTTCCCATAAGGAAGTGTTCTCAGGTCTTTCTTAGTTGCTGACATTGCCAAAATCCCAGTCTTCTTTCTTTCACTTGAGATCCCTGCTTAAGTGTTTCTTGTGAATTGCTGTGACAAATGCAGGGTGGGACTAGAGTTTGGTTGTTGTAAAGTGAGAGAAGGTAAATTAAATTGTGAACTGCTATGTGTTTTAAAACTGATGAAAGAGGTGAGTTAAATGAAGGGAGGCAGGAAACAACACCTTAAATTCCACTTTTGGACATGAATTTGTATAACTATCCATCTTCTTGTCCTTGTGGAAAAACAAATGAACCAAGTGTGTAAATAGACGGATGCTGTAGCAAACCCTGTGTGCGTTTATCTGGGGAAAAAAATAACAAAAAAACAGTGCAACTTCTCAGGTATTTAGATTTATCTTAACTGTGTGTAAGTGGGTGAACCATCTCAAAGGTGACTAGACTATTAGGCGTTGAAATTAAGAGTGGGCAGTGTGGAGAGAAGGATCATTTAAGCATAATAATGTCACGTATTGTCTGTTGAACATTATAACACAAAAAACAGGTTTGAAAAATGTGAGCTGAAATTGTGCAAGGTCTGTGGGCCCCTTTATGAGGAGCTCAGGTCTCTGTAAGGGGAGGCTCGAGTAGATGAAAAGATGTCAAGGTCCTGTGTAGAATCACTGGAATGTCAAAGCGCTGATAATGTATCTGCCCAGCCATGCAGGTATGAAGATCAGAGACCCTGCTGTAAATCGCTACTGGGGGATCCGCCTCATTTGCAAGAGTATCACTTCAGAGGATTTCTGCGCATTTCAAAGCTGTTCTGCAGAATTTCCCTCAATTATGAAAAGCATGTTACTAATAATGAGGTGACTGTATAAAAATTACGAAGTTGTTGATTGTAATCCTCAGTGTAGACAAGGACTGCACAATGCTCAAGTGGCAGGGCTGTGTGAGCATGTTTCAGATTCTGTCTTATTTTCCTTGAATTTTTCACAAATGCTATTGACTAACATCTACTTGCAATCCTGCGGCATTTTACGGATGGCGTAGAACAACCGTTGTGCAGGTGTAACAGTTTTTCAACATAAAAGGCTGAGATCAAAGCTTTGACTGATTGCAGCGCCTGATCTGTGGCCAGAACTCCATGGGGACTGATCGCTTCACTGCCCCCGGGAGACACCCTCAGTCCCACTTCTTCATTGTTCGCTGTCTGTCTCTCATTTTTTGGGAGGTATCTTGGGGCTTGAACCAGCTCCTTTGGTGCCGCACTCCTGTTCAAGTAGAGCTCCACCTCCAATTCTTAAATGGTCAGAGAGAATGACTGGAAAGGCAGAGTAGTGAGGGTCGCCTGACAGATGCACAACAGGGTTTTGTTTCGGGTCCCCTCTGATCTTCTTAACTGACCGACAAGTAGTAGAGTGGCCAGCAGAGATTTTGTATGCATGAAGGCTACCAATAACAGATGCTGATGAGCAAGGGCATCAGTTTGATTTCAAAAGTGCTGGGGACAAATACAATAAACCTGAGTAAGGTTTGGAAACTGCTGGGTACTATTACACTATTCATCTGTTTGACGTTCATGATAATATGCCCTGCATTATGGTGTGATGAGCATTGATTGACAGGTGTTGAAGTACTGTACCCAAACAACGGTTTTCCAAACAACGGTAGAAACCACCAGGCTTGAGGTGTTTCAAAATCTGCATTTTTGCACAAGGCACAATTTCGTGCCTTCTTGACATCAACAAAGTTTATCAGACAAACATTGTCTAGGAAAGAGGCCCTGTAGGACTCCATGGTCACTGGATAGAAAGAGTTCTTCACCTACTTGCATCTTACCTGCGGGTCCATTCGGGAGAACGGGGTGCTGTTAAGAATGTATGTACTCCTCATAGTTGTTGGTGTTCAGTTCAAAGGGGAGTTCCATGTCTTCTTCCTGTGCCATGACCACAGGTTGAGCTCCATCCTTGCTGCGATTTGCTCTGTGATGTTTAGAGCTGCGTCTGTGCCTCTGGATGCTGGAGTACCATCCATGCTAACTCTCTATCCATCTCTCAGCAGCTTTGGATATTGTTTCCACCCAATATAAAGACTTCAAACTACCCCCTATTTCAAGTTACCCCCAGGTATATATATATATATATATATATATATATATATATATATATATATATATATATATATTAATTATACATACATATATGCATAATTTGCATTGTATTTTAGTTGTTGCATGTGGCTCTGTGACCATCAACAAACTTACGTTTCGAAGCGGTGGCCTTGACTACCAGCACAGGTTTGCCGTATTAGCAGTAGCAGTGCGTGCTGTAAATTTCCATGGCTGGTTCAAAACCACTCCATGGAAATTACACTAATATTTTGCCATTGGTCACGGGTCCAGACAGAACCATCTCCCGGTCCGGATCTAGACTTGAGTCTGCTAATCCGCAATGCCCAGGATAGAACATAGATTTACACTGAAGCGCCTCTTCTGCACCAAGAAGGCGCTAGAAGCCCACATTTTTTAAGTGGTGGGGACAAAAGTGTCAGAAAAAGTTCTGCGGACAGGTCCCCGGTGAAAATGACACCTATGCTGATGAGTGTTAAATGAAGGTGTAAGGACCAAATGGGACAAATGTTTAGTGAATAACCTCACTTTCTACCCCCTCCTTTTAGCTTCTCCAGGGTTGCAGCAGTTGTTTGACTCTCTGCCCTGGCATTTCTTTGATGAGGGTGAATGAAAAGGCTTGTCTTGAATTCAGAGCCATGTGGTTGTCTGGTCAGGTTGGTGACTCACCTCCACACTGCTCAGTTTCATGGATGTTTTGTCTTCCTCTTTGCCCTCATTGACTCATATAACACAGTATTTTGTTCACACAGATTGAAAACAGATCACTCGGTGATTTTTTTTTTTTGTGCTATGTGAGTGCAAGTGAAGTTGTTGAAGTTGTCTGGAGGCCAGAGGTCAGAGTTCATGAGTCATGGCAGTCAGGGGTCGGAGCCGAGTTGAGTGAAGGGAGAATTAGAGATTTCTGTGAATGTCTTCAATTATAATTCAGGACCTCTTGGGAGTTCACACACACTTAAAACAGACTGTCTTGTGATATTTTTATCCTTTTGTCATAAAACATTCGTGCCACACTACATTGTTGGCTATTTAAAAGGGTGTACTTAAGAATATTAGTTAAGGTCTCAGCTAAGTGTTAAATGTGATTGTTCGTAGACATATGCATGCGCTGTGACTTGCCTTTTTATGTGTTTAGCTGATGGAAGATGAGACACTACTCTCATAAGCTCTTGAGGATGTAATTAGGTCATTTTCTCATCTTTAGCAACGGGAGCGTCACAAGTGTGATTTTTTTTTCTGTTATAAGCCATTTGATATCCCCCTTTTGGTGTCATGGTTTCCATTCTAATCCGGTAAAATTGATTCTAAACCAGCAGGATGTTAAATAGAGTATTAGTACATGCTTCCGATTGAATAAGGTGGACTAATGCATTGTCACCTCCAAGACTATACCAGGTACCTTGAGATTTTTTGGTGTTTAAATGAGGCCACGCATTCTGTCTTATTGTTTCATAGTTGATTTATTTCTTCAGAGGAAGAAGAATGTTGTTTATGAGTTCCTTATGGAGAGGTATCTCATTAAAATTCCTGTGCACCTCCTTCGTCTGAGGTCGATGAGTCACACTGGCTCTCTTTGATGACATCATATTGTTGTTCAAGCCTTTTCCTCTTGGCCGACTGGCTGACCTCTGCCTGTGTTTCAGAACCCCATCATTACAGCCTTGTGCTGCCCACATTCTGGCAAATGCATACTTACTCCTTTCCACTGGGAATTTTTCAAGAGCGCTTTGGGCTATTCATTCCCATTCTCTAAACACACTCACACTTTTTTTCCTGCCTCCCCTGTGTTTCCCACTGAAGTCTACATGTAGTCATGACCTTATGGACAGTGCGTGCAAAGGATTTTGCAACCACCTGTAATTTTCTCCTATGAGGCTTTGACACAAGCTGTATTTTTTCCCCCCATATTTCTGCTGTGTACCTCCTCCCTCCTTGCCATCTAAATCCAGACTGGAGCCTGTTAAGGGTCTAATGAGATTAGACTTTATTAGACAGTGAGTCGGCACTGCTCCCCATTCTCCTTGTACTGCTGACTGCTGACTCTCATTTTGAGGAAACAAAACTCTTTTTTTTTAGTGAAACTAGTATCTCTGGTAACTTGGCTCTCAAAGCTTGTCTAATGCTGGCTTGAGTCTTCCTCTTGTCTCCCTCTTCCTCAGCTGCAGTTTCTTATGCTAAATTGTAAACCGTCTTTTAACATTATGGTTAGTGACTACTGTTAACTGAGTATCACCCCCAAAAACTCTTACAGATCAGGTATGTACATTCCTACCTGGCAAGACTATTTTCTGCATGTCACCCTTTTCCCACATTTTCAGTTTCCACTAGTCAGTTATCTCAAAATTTTGAGAAAATTATGTTTCAATTTACTTTAGCCTTTGATGCATTTTGGTCATGATGTGCAACAGTTTGTCCAAGTTGTAGTCTCAAATGTGGTCCTTGATATATTATACTATGTTATCTCTGTATCCCTTGTGAAATAACATTAATGCATGTTTCTCTTAGTAATTCAAGTAACATTACATTGTGTTCAATAGCCATTCTCACATGTTTTGTATTCTTCCAATTTAAGTCCAACAACCCAAAGGGTCCGATGGACGATTTGTATCAGTTGTCATCTGTCTATCATCCCTAACAATTTTTCAAGAATCTTATTATCTAAAATAATCATTCAGAATGACATGACATTTGTTGTGCACCATCTTTGGGGTAAGGTCAAAGTACTTTATTCAAATAATTAGGAAATCCATATTTTTGAAAAATAAAATAAAAATTAATACGTTTTTGAAATGTTACAGGTCTCCATTGGTTTATAATTGGACACATTTCAAAGTGCTATAACTTGAAAACAGTTGAAGACATTGATATAATTACCGTTAGAAAGAGATGGGAAGTCTCATGGGCTTTCATTAGGTGCCATCACCTTTGACCTTGAGTAAACTTTAAAGGTCAAATGAATGTCAATTAATTTTTTAAGATATATATTGTTGGCCAACAGGACCCATGGTCCCATTTTTGTCTCTGCACGGACATTTTCAGTAAATATATTACATAGATTTCATGTGACCTGCTTCCAGTGCTGTTGGTTGAATTTTCTTTTTAACAGTGTGCAAAATTTTCCCACCTCTTCCAAGTGTAAAAATATTTGTTTGTCATATTATGTGATTCTTTAAAACCCATCATATGTATTTTCACATGCAAAATCATCTTAAAAACTGGGTGTTATCTGAGGCCCCACAGTTTAGAGTGTTTGTAACAGATTGTGGTCTTTGGATTTCATTTTGAATGGAGCGATTTTGTAAAAACTAAACTCATGTCGACAGTTGTTTTTTTTTTAATGTTTTTTTTTTTTACCTTTCATGGCTTGTCATTGATTCTGCTAGTTGTCTGACCTTTTACCATTCTGGTGGTGAGTTGTGCTGTGTGAATAACCATTCTTGATGTATGGGTTTACATTATCCCAAGGAGAAGTTCAAAAGGCTTAATCATGTGATTCAGGTGCAGCCTTGTTGCCTCTCCATTGGAGGGTAACACTGCACCACTGATGAAGGGTGTATAGCTTTGCGTCTTTGTCATCTTTGTCCTTTTGTATGTTCAGCATTTTCCAGCCTCCGCAGCACCAAGAATTGTCTTATATTTCTCAGTTTCCTTTGAACCTTTTTTCCCCATGTAGAGGAGGATCTTTCACATTAGTGTCTTTCTGAGGAATGCCATGAGTAGTAGTAGGTCACTGTTTCTCCTCTAAACACTGGGCCTGTTTAGTCTCGTCCCACTTGCCAGTTCACATTCACCTCTTTCAGTAAAAGCTCTTAAGTATCAACATGTGTTTACACGTACTGTCTGTCTGGTATCTTATACATTCTATGCATTTTCTTCAATGCTGTTAGAATGAAAGATCTTACAGAACTCTGTCCATCACATACACACAAGATCTGGAGATTTGTTGATAGTGATAGTCAGGCATACAGTGATATGTCTGTGTACCTTAAAGCCCCACGGCAGGCTCTGGTCGAGCAGCTGTCTTCTTGTAAGTCATCATATTCAAATAGTATTGGTATACTTCTCCACTGCAGTTCTTATACCTTAGATACCACTGTGAAGGTCTTTTTTTGTAGTTATCTTTGGTGCATTTGCCTTTAGATTGTGGGTGGTCCGTTGTGGTTTCTTATGCCCATGTATCATGTCCTGTCAAGTTTGTCAGTGGACAATAGTAAAGGAAGCAGCCATGACCTCTTCTTGCCACAGTGCTGTCCCACCTGGCCAGTGACCGCCTTTATTTAGCACTCACTGTATGTGTGCTACAGCTCCAGGGTCCATGATAAAAATATTCCATGGACACTTATTCCCACAGCCTACTTTAAGAGTGCTTTTCGTCATGTCATAATGTAAGTCATAGCACTGCATTGTTTAATATTAGCTGGTCTAACTGCACTGCAAGTAACAAATATTTTCCATGGAATTTATTATTGTCATTGTTTTGTCAGCTGTTTGACAACCTATCATGCATTGTTTCTCTGCTGTGATTCCAAGCTGGTCCTCATACCTGCCTGGCCTTAAAGGGGACATATGCCCATTCACCACAAGTTAACACAGTTCCCTGGTGTCTCAATGACCTGTCTGTGACATGCTTTAGTCAAAATACCACATTGATGAAGAGATACAGTAGTAGGGATGGTGAAATTCATAAAAAATCTTGACCGATCACTGAGCCTCATTGACCGGGTGAAGTTGGTCACCAAGAAAAGAAAACACTTGCTTTGCCAGCTCACACATGCAGAGACATTTATGCACCGTTGCGCACTTCAGTCACTTCACCTTTTAAACATGAGTCACACTGCGAGGTTGATTCCATCTTGTATTGCTAAAATTCATAATTTTTAAAGATATGCTATGGAGAGATCACAAAGCTTCCTCTTTATAATCTACACTACAATGCAAAAGAGTTTGTGCAGTGGAATGACTGATGCAGACAGTTTTTTTGTTTTGTTTTTAACCGACGACAGAAAATTATGACCGAACAAAGTTAATGCAGTCAACCATCGGTCAAACGGTCATCCGTTAACATCCCTACACGGCAGCCTCTTCAACCTGGAGAAACAGACCTTTTCAATACACTCAATTTTAGTGCCTCTTGGTTTCATGAAAATGATCCACAGCTGAGTCCACCTCTCTCTTCCATATTCTACCAATAGAGGAGGAGATAGTTGGAAGATGACAAGGAACAGGAGAAAGAAGAGGAGAAAGAAATGAAACCTGAAAAAGTTGAGGCAGAGAAAAGGCAACAGACACCCATGAAATCAGCTGGAGAGAATCAAAGTGGGCCAAGTGCTGAGTTTTACAGTCACAGTGCCTTTGGGTTATGGTCTGTTACCAGCACCGATGTGTGTTCAGGTCAGCTTGGTCTGACCCAGGCTCGTCAGACAAGTCACGACACCACTGCTGTGGTGCCACCCACGAACTATCCCGTCCGATCAAGCTCGTCAGACCAACCGCAGACCCGGATGCACACCGACTGGGGCTGAGACCCCAACGCACCGGACGCATGCTGGGGATACCGATAGAGAATAATGGTGGATCTCCAAGCAGAGGTCACTGTGACCAGTAGGTGGGGTTACCTGAGCTGGTGGCGTGGGATCATAGGCAGTTCCACAGGGTGGCACCAAGTGGCATTTGCCCCGGTGAAATCTTATTCTGCCACCCCATGTTATTTTCAATAGTATTTCAATTCAAATATCCATTCATTTTTTAATAAATAATTTGGTTATTTATTGACCGAAATTGACTTATTCTCATTACTGTCTATTTATGACTACCTTTTTTTAAACGTCCTGTCCCCCCTCTAAAATTTCGAAATAGTTTCATCCTGCCCCCTGACCTGTCTGTGACCCCCAGGCACCGCTCCATTCATTCTATCTATGAAGAGAAAGACAGATTTTGGCTGCAATGATAAACAATGAAAAGGTTAGTCAAAATCAGTGAAACCTTTGTCATACAAATTAAAGAAACACAGCTCTATCCTATCCTGAACCACACTTTGATATCTAATTACTTTTAGCCCAGATTTCTAATCCTTAAGTCGTAGTTAGGTTAGTACGCTAGTCATGACTTGTGTTCCCCAAGTTTAGCTCTAGGGTAGCACCTGTTCCTTCACAACTTAAAACATTGCAGTGGGTTTGAAAAAAACAGGAATGTTGTTGTGTGCTTTGTATTTAATCTGAGTGTTGTCACTGAATAAACTTCTAATGCTTTAATGCACACTATCGCGCTGATGGTCATATTGAACTTGAAATTGGAATGCTAGGAACTTTAGTTAAAAACTGAAATGCCATTCCTTAATAAATATAGTCATGCCATACTCTGTTAGAAAGCTGAGAATGTTCCAAATCATTTAAGACCAGTCACAAATCAAGACAAAAACATAACGGCTGTTAGGTCAGTTAGCCTCTCAGCTAATGTGAGGCAGTGTAATTAACGTTACCTTCAAAGTCTTCCACTTTTCCACCAACACCATCTGTTGACTGGACTTTTTTGTACAGCTCGCCAAGTATTCATGGGGGAATCATTTTTCATTGATTATACAAACAATGGGTCAATGACTAGTGGATTACTTTTTATCCATACCACCCCCCCCCCCCCCCCCCCCCCCCACTTCGGATTTATTGCCCCACCTTTGCCACCCCAGGTAAAAATCTCTAGAACGACCCCTGTGTGGGATGGGGTGGAGTATTCAAATTAATAAATGCATGTGATGTACGAAGCATAGAAAATCGCAAACTGAGCATTTTTGTCCCACGCCAACAAGACGTGGATCAGGAGAAAAGGAGAATGGATGGGGTTTTCATAATTTAATAGTCTCCTCACACAGAGACAACTTATATCTGTCTTGTAAAACATTAAAAAGTGCATTTTGCAAGTGATGTCCCCATTAAGAGCAGTTTGACCTCCATCCTCTGTTGTGATTGGTGATTGCCCAGAATTGGTCATCCATGGGCTGTTTGACTGCTGGCATGTTAAGTGTTTAGTTCTCATCCCTAAGGCAGAATCACAATTTGCAGGGAGCCTTGTTTTCAGTTGTTTGACCCCTGAGCCTAGAACTATTACTGGCTATTCATGCACCTTCTGGCTGAAGCAGCTGCCTGAGACTCACCTTGCTGCTACATGAAGTCGTGTGGTCTCTGACCTCTTTTTGAGGTGGGAAACAAATTTCCCAGAAAAATAATTTCCTCAGTTCTGTTGCTGTTTTTCTGCATATTTGCAGTTCTCCTGCCTTCTGAACAGTTTCCTGTTTTTCTTTTATGGCCCAGAGGTGCAGTTAATCTGCATTTGTCCCCATGGTGGTATCTATCCCAGCTGTCAGAGTGCATCTAGCACTGCAGAATTCTCACAATGACTGCATAGTGTATAATCTACCACTTTGTTCACATGTTTTTAAATATGTAGTGTGAATGTTGCATTAAATATCCAGCCACATTCACCTAGCAAAGGGTGCTGTAAAAAGGCAAAACATGTAAATAGAAAGCATTTTTCAAGCATTTTTAATGAGTCACAATTTTAGTGACAGTGGCTATTCTTGCATTTTCACTTTAACTGAAAAAAATACAAGAATGATGATGCACACCAATTACATAATATGATTTGTAAGTCTTGGTATCTCTGTAGCATGACCATAGATCATTTCTAATTGTGTGTTATGACAGATTTTACCTTCATTTGAAATTGCAACTACTGCATTTTAACTGTCCATCACTCATGTATCACTCATGACTCACCTACAATTCATACATTTCCATGGGATGCTTGAGGCTATATGTTTTGGGTACTTTTCCATATTTAATGTTTTTGCTCCTGGCACATGTACTGATGCATAATCTCGACAGACAGCTTTTTAAATCAAACACATATCCTGCTGTTGAACTTTGTGTCATTATATGAAATGATTATTCAAGACCCTTATGAGCTTCAGTCAATCTCGGCCTGCTACACTGGGCAAAGAAGATAAAATCTGTGAATTAATAATTGATCAGGATGCTTCTGTCCTCTCTGGATGCTGAACATTTTATGTCCATTAAATATCTGCAGTCAGCTTTAGGTAGACAGTTAGTCCTTCTGTACTTCCAATGTTTGTTTTCAACAGCTCACAAACAGCTGGTATAGACCACAGTTTTGATCATTGGGTAGAGTTGCAGTCAAAAGTACTTTATTCTTGGTAAGGTACTCATGTGTTGGCCACATCTCCCTCTTCATGTACATTCCTGGCAACACTTCCTTGCAGTAATTATATTCATGTTATGGAAAATGGTGTCAAATATTCAAATTCAGGCTACCAAACGCCTGTTTCTTCAGTTACACCACATGTGTGAGGTCTTTTTTTAGTGACAGGCAGTGATTCATTGTTGAAGTGGATTTGAATAGTGGAGCATGTTGACAAAGACATGGGGTGGGGAGGTTCACATGACCAGAAGGAAGAACTGCACATTTACATCCCCTCTCTATTCTCATCAGAACTGTTGTGATGATATGAAAATGCACTTTGAGCTCAGTTGTTGTGCACAAACACACACCCTGTTCTGGGTGAACTTGGCTTGACGAAACCAGGGGCTGTGTTTGTTTTAATGACTCACAGACTGATTTTAGATCCATGAGGGCCCATTACACAGTCTAGAGTCACAAAAACACAGGTGTGTCATGAGCACACAAGCTGCTTTGTGACAACACTGTGGAAATGTCACCCAGGTTTAAACCAGCCAGGCTGTATTTGTATTCTGAAAGGTGTGATCTCTATGCTGATCATGTTTAGTAGAGGCTCAGCTCCCACATATTTGGGCCGCCTGATTAAGTCTGGAGACACCAACCTCTGCCTCTCCTTTCCTTCCAGTTTCTAATGGTCTTACTACACTCACATATTTGTGATGTGTCAGCAGAACTGTCCTTTCTGTCTTGTTTATAGCATAGTGGAGCCAAGAAACAATGGCAGAAAGCAAGGAGAATGACATGTGATAAAGGTCACAAACTGGGAATGTTGCCATTCATGACTGGTGCCAGGACTGCACAATACAGTCAATAAACTGACAGCACATTCTTTTTTTAGCTATATTTGTCTATAAGGCCTTGAATATCTATTCAGGAAGAATTAATCCTTCCAGAAATATGAACAGATTTTTGGTGGGAGTACATCTGGATAGAAAATAAATTAATTTAATTTAAAAAAGCTAAAATGAATTTGAGCAGCCCTATATTTGGGTTCAACAAACAAATTTTCCTGCTGAAGGCTTTTTTAACTGCTCAAGCAGAGCATTTATGGGTTAGTAGTATCATTATTTTTGCTGGACTTGTGAGTCTATTTCAGTCACTCCATAGTAGGGGTGTGACGAGACCCTCAGTTCATGAGACAAGACACGAGATTGGGTTCACAAGATCGAGATGAGACAATTACAAATTCTATGAATGGACAACAATTGCACATGGATTTTATAACTCTGTGTTAACTTTTAATCAACTTCTTTCTTTTAATTCTTAATTAATGTATCCCTCTACAAATTGAAACTAAAATAAAATGTTATAAAAGTTAAACTAAAGAAATAAATAACAAGTTAAGGTCCAAATGTATTTGTCAGTGTTGTCTGGTTTGTTGGTGTTTTCTTGGCAGGTGCAGTTGTTGATTTGAGTACTGAGCTGTGGTGCTGCTGGAAATGTCTTTGTGTTGTGATCATATTAGCCGCGATGTACGGCATTGTTTGCGCCTGGGGGTGCAAACCCGGTGCCCACAACACGGGGAAATGGCTGGATAGTGACATCCAAATAATGTCCAGTTGAAACAGTGTGTTGCAGGAGAGCCGCACATTACGCACTCCCAACATACAGTAAGAGAGAGCGAGAGAAAGACAGACAGACAGAGAGAGAGAAAGCACGCTGGGGCAGGAGATGACGGAGCGCTTAATGTCGCACCGTTACAGTCTGCATATTGTCTGTGTCTTATCAGTCACTCTTTTGCCATTTAGAATTTCTGCCGGGAAACCAAAATGCTGCCAAACAAACCATTTGAAAGTGGGGGGTGCTGCTTGCTGGATAACAAATGTCGCCAGACCTAATTTTAACGCAATGAGAAATCTCGCCAAATTACATCTTGCGGGATCTCGTCACACCCATACTTATGAGACCTATTTGTCTACATTTATCTTCAGATGTCCCAAGTCATCAGAGTGCACTAAGCCTGGTTTGCTTTGCTGAAACACAAGTGTAATGGACAATGTTGGAGATCTTTTTATGTTATCACGGCAAGTGTAAAAATACTTTTTGTTCATTATGAAACTAGATGAGCAGTTTAGACTATGGCAGGCAGCCACACAGCAGATAATCATGGGTAATGGGAAGCACTGACTCTATATCCAAGGCTCCTGAAATTGGAGTAAATCATGTTTTATCAACCAGACGGCTTTTGACGACTAGTTGTGGAAAACAAGATCAATTTGAGTTTTCCCCAAAAATTTGTTGCAGTTTACCACTGAATGAGATGCAATGATAATTTGTGGTGGTACCCTAATTCTTGTTGCATTAGTGAAGCGCAATTGTTATGGCGAAACCACTCAGAAAAAGTATTCAAAGCACCAAATAACTGGGTAGAGCCACAAATCTTCATTTATATGTAATTTTTTTCACCCCCTGTCATTACAAAGTAGCTACATGTTACTTCCGGTTTAAGTCGAGGATGGAATGGACAAACACTTTAAGAAAGTGAAAAATGGTGAATGTTGTGCTGCTTCTTGAGTTAGAGAACAGATGCAGTGTTTGTGCCTTGGACCTTTGCCAGCTCTGTGTCAATATCCTGTCTTTGTTTATCCACTGGAGAGGCGTACAAATACCAGCCAATGCAAGCAAAAGTTCTTGAGTAGTCCACTGGCCTGACATGCAACACTGGACAATTGAGGAATCAGGAAACGAACTACTGTAGGAGATAACCGAGATGGATGGTGGCCTGTAGAAACTTTCTTGTCAAATTTCCCTTCAGTGTGCAATGTCCTGCGTAAATCGAAGTCAGTCTGAGCAGAACTGAGCAGGTGGCTCACCCTGAATGAGTAAGAGGAACAAAAGGCCACAGACACTGCATGCTTTCAACCAGCACAGTGGAGAGTAATGTGAGGAAATACTTAGTATTCAGCTCATATTGACTGGTACTCAATACACAGATACTGTGACATTTGTGAACTAATCCCTCTGTAACTTGGATACAAGCAAACTTCATAGGTGTCTCACATGTGGAAACACTGCTTTGAGAATTGAAGAGTTCTTTGGTATAGTTGTGGATTTCAACAATTGTTATATTTCCTGGAAGTTTAAATAATTTTTAGAAGTATACACGCTTCAAATAAGGATACCATGCAAAGTAATTTTATTGTTATGTATCAGTTCGAAGTATTTTTAAGGTAACAGATTTTTTTTCCTACTGTTGGTGTTAAGTCTTAGTTTTTGTTGATAATAACCTCGAGGAAGGCACTATCCTCTGATGTGATGGTTGGCTACAAACCCCTCGCTTTTCCCAGTTTTTCTGTTCAGATTTCTTTGTCTTCTCTTTCTGTTTGGGCTTTACTAAACAAGTGTTCTTGGCCCAGTGTCTGTGTCAGTGTCAGAGAAACAAGATATAGACTCGGCCCGTCAATTTGGCTTCCTCTTTCTGTCTCATTAGTTTTTCAGTCATTTAATATCTATATTGTATATCCGTGTGTTGAATGTTTTTATAGACTGGACTACCTCCACCTTCACCACATGTCTTTTTACATAGAAAACACTCTGTGTTTCCTGGTTAGGCACATTTTGGCCTCACAGGCCATGCCTCTCTACTTCAGGAAGGTAAGCTTTGATCACAGTCAAGCGCTAAGATTCCCATGAGCCCCGAGGCTACAGCTCAAGGTCGGGAACTGCCAGTAAAACTGTAGATTGCAGGGGTCAGTGAGTGGTTACTCCTGAGTGCTTTGTAACTGGCACTCAGGGAAGTAGGTGATATTCTGTCTCTCACTTTCTCTGTATACCGTAAGTATTTGCTTCCACTGACTTGGGAACATGAAAGAACATGAGGAGGAACGGGAGGAGAGATTTGAGGGCTTTTTAAAACTTCCTGTTCTTCTCATCACATGTGATCCAGGCGTCCATCTGGCATCCAGACTGGTCTGCATGTTTTCATGCCTGTAGATTAATGTGTTGGACCTCATTTGCTATGTGGTGAGGGAAACAAACGAGCACAGTGAGTTGTAGGGATGGTATTGGTTTGGGGTAGGAGACGTAGTGCAAATGTAAGATGGTGACTGGATAGAAATGCTAAGTGCTGTGGAAAGAATATAATAGAAGTACTTCCTTTGTCCCACAATTGTCACAGCACTGTGTTGCCTTATGCTGGGTTTCCGCGATGTGCTACTGACTCAGTTCAACTCAACTCAGCCTTTGTGTATTTCTGTTATTTAAAAGGACCTAGAACCTGGTACTTGGCACTCATTTTTTTGTATCTAGTTTGCTGAGGTTCCAAAACGGGGGAAGAGATACTAAAACATGACATGTAAACACTGCAGACCACTCACTGGTCAGAGTTGCCTCTGCGTCATTGCATTATCAATGTGCGGCGACCTGCCATTTTAAAAAAAAAGCAGATGCAGAAGTGTATAGTAAATATACTGGTATGGTAGTCCACATGATGACAGCCCACAAAACTACACTGTGGTTGGTCAAAGAGATTCAGATGTTTCTGTCCTTGGTGGTCAACAAAAGAATGCTATGGCATCCAGGTACTCTAAAGGCGATAGTGTCCTGTAATGGAAACATTCTCCAGGAATAGTATCTGGTACCCTAGTCGAGCTGGTTCCACGTAGTGAAAACACTGCATAACATACATCAAATATCTTTTTTCAATAATCGATACAATTTATGATGGCAGAATGAAAACAAGACATAGAATTGGCTTTGATAGTGGTTATAGTTAGCAGTAAGTCTCTTCACTGGAATTTACGATATCTACAATAATCAATCCTCTAATGATGGCATACATTTTAACAATTAGAATGTTGGACAGCAGGCCAGTGACATTGGTGACATGCTGTCAATGTTTAAAATATGCTAAGTGTTGAGCTAAACTTCATCTATAAATGTCCATATAACTAAGTTTGGCACGAACCTCTGGGCTCCTCTTAGAGTTTCAGGATCAGTAAACATGAGGAGTATTAAGTGGGAAAGGTGAGGTGCTTTTACATAAATCCTCATTTGGACAAACTGCTTTCTTTGTTTGCGGAATCAACATTTACAATAGTTTTCCTTCAGAATATAAACTGGATCCACATCAGACATGCTTTAAATCTGTATAAGTTTCACATTTTTTCAATAATCAATTGTATATGGACAATCTAATCTATTTTATTTAGATATTTACTACTTTACAACACTGGTTTAGATGTAAGTAGGGGGTGTTATTGGCAGATTGTTCAGATATCAACTTTTTTTTCTGTCCCAACCTATCATTATAATTGCACTATATGTGGATCTTTATTTAACTCTATCTTTCAAATTTCACAGTTCTGACTAATATCATACTAATGCAGGAATGATTATTACTAGCCATCCTTATTAAGTTTCATAACTTAAAGTTCCCGAAAAGCTTGAATAGATTAACATCTCTTTGCATTCTCAGAAAATGCAGTGAAGTAGATAAATGATTTCCACTACACTAGGCTGAGCATCACCTACATTTCATGAATACTGATTTGGCTAGTTTGTATCATTCATGCATTTTTCTCTCCAAGTCGTTATTTAAGAAATAAACCAAATGGGGTAAAATGAATGTGTAAACTCGGTTCTATTATAATGTGCACAGTGCACTGATGCCCAAGTAATCACAATAGTTAATGATAAATAAGCTGAATCAAGAGCACATCCCTTTACAAAACTCCATATCCAATAAATACTCATCTCTATCTTGGTTCAGTTGTAGCCTCTGATACTTGGCCCTTGATGCTGCCATCCTGCTGTGTTGTTGTATCTTTAGTTTTTTATGAAGGTGATGGTCCCTTAACTTGACCAGGGCCCATTTCCACACCCTCTGGACACCGTCAGGATCCTGAATGACTATCTTTCTCAAGATTCACAGCACTGTCAAGAGACCCATAAATAGCAAAAATAAAAGTGTTCCTGTGTGGCGTTTCCATAGAAACCAGAGTGGAAGTTTTTCTTTTGTCTCAGACTGGGAGGAAAACAACAGCTCCAGATGAGTAAGCAGTGGCTCCTGCTCTTATGAAAATCTCTGTGTGACGACATTATTCAAATGTTGGTGACTCAAACTTTGACATATTATGATTGTTTGATTCTATGCTTTTGGTTGAGTCATGTACTTGATAGATCTTTTTTAATGCAGTGTTAGTTGCATGTCACAAGGGATGACTGGAAGTTTGTTTTCCATCACTATATGTTGTGGTTTTTGTATTTTGCTTTGGAAAAGATAAAGCCTTCTGACTGTTTGGGATGTTTTTTGTTTAGTTTAGTTTTTTATTCAAATATAACACTTCTAATGGTCAATGGAAATATCTTTTCAAGATTTTACTCACAACTGATCTTTCTTTGTGTTTTTCTGAATTTTCTCAGAAATCATGGAAATATGTTGGGTGATGCTAAGAGCTAGCATTAACTGATGAGGAGGAGCAAATTATTACTCCGTCTCATACATGCAAAATCTCAGTCATTTCAGGTAGAAAACATAATAAATACTAGTTTTCTATAACTGTGAGTGAAGTACCTTTTACCACACCATTTCAGTGCATTCTACACTATATATATATATATATATATATATATATATTATATATTATTATATTATTATTATTATTATGGTATTTATTTTTCCCCCCATTCCAAACCAGTTGATGGGGACATGCTCCGTTTCCTTTTCCTATCTACCCAAATGACTTTGGATTTAGTTTTCTTGTAAGGAAGGAATTTGATGCAGAACTGAACTTGTGCTGTGAAATATATTAGCATGTATTGAACAAATGAATGCAAAGTTTTTGCAAAACCTATGATGCTACTTTTGGCCAGATTTCAATAAGTCATGTTCCCCTCCAGTGGCACAGGATAACTGCTTAAAGTCTGCATGATAACATCTCTTGCCCATTTCATGTTTTACATTAGGAAACCCTCAGGTTGTCAGACAGCGTGGGGAGGCTGTGAAAGAAGCCTGCTGTACAGTAGTCATTAAAAAGGCCATTAGGAATCAATTTAAACTTAAGCAGCTCTAATGGAATCAAGATGGCTTCTGCTTTCAAAATTCCTCATTCTCATCATGTGTCACTGCTTGTTCTGCAATGTTGGTGGCAAAATGATGAGTAACAAAAAAAAAGTAACTTGGTAATGAATAACAAATGTCCAACAACCATCTGGTCAGCACAGCAGATGCTTCTGTTTCCTCCTCTCAGTCATCCTACAGGATGTTTGACATGTCTTGGTGTGGTGGTGTTTGTAGAAAAGTAAACCAGACAGATTTACCCCCTACACACAGTGTTTTGGCAGCGGTCCCCCCTGTTCGTTTCCCACCCCCTGTAGAGCTTCTACAGGTCTCCATATGAGGGAAGATTCATGTCTGGCACTTGAGCATAGGGGGTAAAGGTTTCTGTCTACAGACAACCTTTGAACCACTGACGGGGCAGAAGTTAACAGTAACCTTGACTTAGTGGATGTTCATGGTGTATTTAAAGCATTAAAGCATTTGTTGTGCTCTTTAGTTGTCTAGTTCACATTTGTTTTGACCTTTACCAACTTGGTCTTTATCCTTAAAATGCTTTTTCAGTAGGATTGTGTGAAGACAAGATGTATAACTCAGTGTTGCCTCCATTGTACTACATTAATGCGGGTGTGACTGTATATCTCTGCTCACTGGTTGTTGGTGTCTGGCTGTGCTGTAGAGCAGAACGCTTGGTTAATTCAGTTATAATCCAGTGCTGTGGAAGACAACACTGTAACAGCCAAATCCCTTTAGCACACCGGTCTAATTGCATTATCTGCGATACAGGAGTAATTGCACACACCAGCTGATGCTCTGTACCTCAGACATAATCTCTCTCTCTCTTTTTTTTAATCTCTGTGTTTCTGCTTTATGTACACATAGCTGTATGAGCAGACTCCACTGAAAATAAAAAATTAATAATGAAAGTTTACACAAGTTGAAGCTTCAGTACAGATGTTTGAGTCCAGTCTAAATGAAAATACAGACTTATCCAAAGGTACAAACAGGCTTTTTGGGTATTGCTTGGAAGGCTCTCTCCTTACTCAATGTACACAACATGATTGTGAAGGTATTTGTACTTAGATGATATACATTCTTTTTGTAGTTCCTGAGATCAGCTCTGTTAAGGAACAGACCATGTGTGTACTAAGAATGCACAATTTGGTGGAAATGACGGTTTGATTTTTAACAAGTTTTAATAATAAAGAAGATATGGATTTTCCTCCAACTCAAACACGCAAACTTTTTTTCACCATAAAGGAGGGAGGTTTGTTTTCACAATTTCTCCAGTTGTCTTCAAATAAAACTACTAACTGGAAATACATATGAATTTGATACAGCTGCCAATCATGCTATTAACCCCTCCCTACCTGGAACATTATCAACCAACACATGTATCATAGAGTGGGTTTTCTTGTAGCCTGAAAACAGACTTCACAGAACTGGATAGATTTCTTTTTTACTCTTACACCACCTAAAAACGATATACTCACCGGAAAATATATCACTTTGGCCCTTTTCTGTGCTACCACATTTTGCTTCCGTTTTTAGGACTGACCTTTCAGTAAAAACTTGTGGTTTCAGGTAGATGTGAAGGCACTTACTAGGTTTAATTGCTGACCTACTTAATTAAGCATTGTATCACTTTTATGTCTTCATCCACCTTCCACTACGTCCTAACACCTTCAAAGGGCAAACATTATGATTTTAATTGGCTTTATACTTTAAGGACCACTACATTCACCACTGTGTTGCTGTCTGTGCTCAGAAGTATTCGAGTCACTGAACCATTCCTCTCCATCCTTTACAACTGCATATTTGTCATTGATTTTGTCAGGATCAACATGGCATAAATTGTAGTGAACATAAAATTATATCCAGACATTGTTGGGGGCTGCAAAATAAATAACCATGAGCCTCTTGTGGTTTGCAGCTGCCTTTTGATCCAAGTGGAATATTGCCATTGTGTGTAATCATGCTTTTTAAATTTTTAAAGAGGCTAGAAGTCATTAGATGAGGCCCACAGATTCTCATTAGAGAATTAGAGCATCCCAGTTGTGCCTTACAATATGCTGTATTTTTATTACTACCATAAATTTTAGCACAGTTGTAGAAAACAATTGGAAAAGTGGATTAAAGAATAATTGCATTTTTCTCTACTTTGATCAGGACAAAAATATCTGCTGTAGATCCTACTTTTATGACTCTGATATTGGCATCTGAATTTGTACTGAGGTTTGCAGAAAATGTCCATGCAAACATGGTAATCTAAAGGACTAACATGCACATATAGTATGTATGATTATGTGTTATTTGGAATGGCATCTTGTGTTTTCGCCTTTTATCTTCAATACCTCTGCCAAGGAGGTATTAAATTCAGGTCCGTTTGTCTGTTTGTCCTGTCAGCAGGATTACACAAAAAGTTCTGAACAAATTTTGATTAAACTTTCAGGAATGATAGATAATGTGTTAAGGAAGAACCCATTAGATTTTGAGCAATGAAGGTCAAAGGTCAAGGTCACACTAAAGGTCAACAACTAAAACACATCAGTGGTAATATCTCAGGATTGAGACAAGATAGGATCTTGTAGTTTTTTACATTAACATCGTCTCACCTTCAGACATCAGATGGGTCAACACCTATGGCTCAATCACGTCACGTTTTGACGTCATATGCCGGAGGTCTGCTGTCTGTGACTGCTGTGTTCCTACTAGAATTATTGTCTCTGCTCTTCTCCAGTGGACTGCTGCTCTGTGAAGGTTCATTTAGCCACCACACCAGTATCTCCATGGATGCAAACTGGATATTAGCCCTAAAGTCAATTTTGCTTACTTACTCATTTTCAATGAAATCAAATATTACTGTTGAGCAAGTGCTCTTTTTTTGAAGCCCAGTTGGAAAGAGAAAATCTAGCTTGAGGAGAAGCCAATTTTGTACCTTGTGTAAATCTGTAATCTGTACTTTATCTTTATGGTACATACAAAGCTGAAACCACTGTTGAGTGGTTAACCTTATTTTAATGCTGAATATATTAGTAGGTTGTATTACACTATAACATGATCTTATGCAAGCAAGATTCCTTTTACTTTAAACAACTAATTAACTTTTATCATGTGCAAAAGTCATGACATAACAACAATGCTGACTTTGGTCATGTTGCTGCTAATAAATGTTTTATTAAGCCTTGACCTTGTACTAACAGTCACTGAGGACTTTCACATCGTTAGGACGGAAAGCCTTTCGTTTTCACGAAATCCATCAGAGTCTACTGATTTTGTGTGGTGTCATTTGGGACAAAAATGTTAGCACTTCCACTTTGATTTGCATTTTCATCCTAAAACTCACTGCCAGGCCTGGGTGGGCTCAAAAGCCAGTTTCCCCCCCTGAATGGAGGCCCAGTTCTAGTGCAGTATGCAGGGGGCTGCAGTATCCCTCCTCCCTCCTTTCTCTTCCTACAGGCTGGGCCAGCAGAACCAGAGGCCGATTGGCTCTGCGCTTCAGACTGTGTGATTCTCTGCAGTAGGGTAATGTCACCCTGGCTCACCATCACTGCTCATTCTGTACTTTTATTCTCCTCTGAGCCTTTAAACGGTTCATTAGTCTTTAACAAGACTGCAGAGCCTGCTCCAAACTCTGCTTTAACCCCTCTCTCTCAGGCTTACTTTATCTCTCTGTATCTGCATACACTGTAGCCACTTTTCATGTCACTGTTGATGTTGTGCAGTGTGTTTGTTGAGATGCAGTCAGGTGGTAGTGTTTGTGATTCTGCTCACTGCAAAGGATGTCTCACTGCACTTGGGATAACGGTGGGGGGTTTGGTTTGGACTGGAGCCTTCCTCATCGACACCCACCCTGAATGGAGAACATTGATGCTTCTCTATCCTCCTGCTCCCCCTACTCCCTGTCCCCTCTTTTCCTGGATTGTCATTCTCTGAATGGGCCTTTCAGGGCTCCAGGACTCGCAGGCTGAGATACAAAAACACCCTCTACAAGATAAAGGGACAGAGCCCTTAGCCCTCTGAAGGCGTTAGTCAGCTAGTCACAACCAGCAAGGCTCATCACCCTTTGACTGTCAACACACTACATAGATGTTTTGATGATTGTAGCACAAATAGAGCAACTTCCAAACTATTTAAAAACTAGCACATTTGCTTAAACTTTTATTTTGAAGTGTCAGAAATGAGCTGTTTCACTTGTTTCTCCTTGCTTTGCAGTTGATATGGGACAAGATGGTGAATGCTGTAGATTAAGTTATAGTGCCTTGTTACGTTTTTCCCTTTAAATATTTTCCATTTTACAGTTTGCTAACACTCCTCTTGTACCTTGCTAGAAGTGTCTTTTCGAATGGTGATTCATTTTGCATGAATGTTGCATCTTTGAAGTAAGCTTGTGTCCCATTTTCTCACTGTATAACAAACCTAGCTTCAGAAAGGGAAAAGCAAAATATTTCCCAAAGTTGTTATACTCTCGGAGTGACTTCATTCTCTGTTGTTACTCTTAACTTTTTTGTTTGAAAGCTGTCTCACTTCTGTTGAGTTTGTGGCGGAGAAATGGGCTACAGCCACACTGATATGTTTTATTTTAAAATAACGATCTTCATCAGGGCTAGCATTTCACCAAAGTTTCAGAAACATTTTCTTAACATTCTAATGTGCATAAAATGAATTATTCATGACTAGCAGAACTAATGACAAAGCTAGGTAAGGGAGAGGGTATCAGCAAATCATGGAAGAATAGGTCATTACAGATAAGAACTTACCAGGCAGCAGTTTCTACATTATCCTTTCCAAAATGTTTCCATCTGTCCATTCAGACAAAACTGCCAAAAAAGGTATTTCAGGTGTTCAGTGAAAACGTAGCTGAAGTTTTGAAGCATTCTATATTCTAAAATGATAATAATAATTTGCAATTATATATATATATATATATATATATATATATATATATATATATATATATATATATATATATATATATATATATATATATATATATATATATATATATTAGACATTGCCTTATTCTTTGTGCTTGTGTTCACTCACTCTTACTCTGCTTACAGGGTGTACCTCAACTCCCTTGTGCCAAGGCTCTTTACAACTATGATGGCAAAGAACCAGGGGACCTCAAGTTCAGCAAAGGCGATATCATCATTCTACGACGACAAGTGGATGAAAACTGGTACCACGGGGAGATGGGGGGCGTCCATGGCTTCTTTCCCACCAATTTTGTGCAAGTCATCAAGCCACTGCCACAGCCGCCACCTCAGTGCAAAGCTTTGTACGACTTTGAGCTTAAAGATAAGGAGGCAGACAAAGACTGCCTGCCCTTCTCTAAGGTGAGACACAGCAGCAGGAGTTGCGCATCCCCCCGTCCTGCCACGTGTTGACTGTTGTAAAATAAAAATACCTCTCATTACTCTGACACTACTACATTACTGTGTCTTGTAAGCATTCATTTTCTCAAGTTATGTGTTTTCCTGTGTGAGAATGTAAGCCTTGTCAGCTGAAACGCCCATAGAAATTGTTAAGATTGTGAGCCAGGCTTGTTGATGAACAGTTGTAATTAGGCTTGATACAAAACCGCCAGACAGAGCCAGCCACAGCTCAGCTACAATAATTGTTTGGTTCCACAGTTGGTCACTGTCCAGCTTTTTGGCTGCTCATACTTCAGCTCATACTTAGATGTTGTATTCTGTCATCAATAGCGCATGTGTGCCACACAAGCACAAACAGAAAAAGCTTAGTAAGGGGTTTTATCAAACCTAGTGTCATGCCTTAAACACTGGCATTTTACTCTTGGGCATGTTCTCTTTAATAAAACATCGCCCCTGCCTCATTATTTCGGTTCAGTATTTGTTCCTTGAGGACAAGAAACACTGTTAGTAAGCAGTATTCATAATTATTTTCTCTTTCATGCAACACTCTATATGTTGTGAATTTCAGGATGATATCCTGACTGTGATACGCAGAGTGGATGAGAACTGGGCAGAGGGAATGCTGGGAGATAAAATTGGAATTTTTCCCATCTCATATGTTGAGGTAAGTCAATTTGCATCAATCATTAATAAAGTAAATGCTTATTAAACATCAAACATATTCTGAGATCCTTTGAACAATGTTACAACCATTTTTTCTTCCATATCTTGTAAAATCTGTGCAATACTTCTATTCCACTCTTTTTGATGTATTCCTATATTTCATAAAAGCACTAAACATGTCTTTGAAGCTTTAGATTGTGACAGTCTTACTCTATACAGCCCTCGTTTAAAAGTATGTAGGATAATCCACACTAAATTTATGAATCTTTGTCCATTTAAATATTTTTCCCTGAAAGCTGTCAGACTGTTCACTTTCCATTATTATAGGAAGCATAAACATGCACAAAATATATCTAAATATATTTGGTAAAATTAAACTATCTGCCAGAGCTGCATGAGAATGATGTTGATAGAAGCATCATAGATGCGTGCTGAGGTTTCCCTAAAGATGTTGATTTCATTCTAAAGCTGTTACAGCTCTTTGTTCTCTTCTTGTTTATTCTATCCAGTTACGAAACCTATTCAAATTTCATGCATCAAAGCAAGTGTTTACTGACACAGTATGCACGATACTTGTCAGGGTATATATTTTCACAGAAAGGAGAAAGTAATAACGGAGTATAATATTTTCATTTCTCTGGCACAAAAGTGTGCCCGCATGTTCATTAACAAATAGAGAAGAGTCCCAAACAGATATTGCAACCCATAAAAGATGTTTTTGTTTCTGTGTGTGCTGCTCATTTTTGTCATCACTGTAGTAGCCTTTGTTGCCCTTTGACTTAGTCAGACAGTAATCTACAAGTGCTGTTAAATGTGGTCTTAAATCTAATGAGCTTAAGCTTCCTCACCTTGTATATTCTACTTAATCCTTTCTGTGCTTAATGTCCTGGCATGTCACTGATGAACCTGCACAGTTTTTTTTTCCTGGATTGGAAGGAATTGCTAAGCTTTTATACCTTTTATGTCTTAAGTAGAGGGAGCAGCTTGGGGCAATGTGTGACAGCAAGTGAGAGCACCCTGTGATTAACTGAACCCTTTTTAGTGTCGTTGCTTTGATTTTTACCTTCCAGTCACACATTATGGTGTCTGAAAGGGTCGCAATGGCAGCAGTTGCACCGTTGGATTAGAACTGTCAGCACCCTGAGACTTACTATGTGGAGTGTAGAGATTCGATAGATCAGTCTGCTGTTTTTCTTCTCTCGTGACTAGCTAAAGATAAAATATCGATTATAATTTATCTTTATAACAAACATCACTATCACTTGTTACCTTATCTCTTTCTACCTTACTTTTCTTCTCATTGGCCCCTGAATCTCCTGCTCTCTTCTAGTTCAACTCGGCAGCTCGGCAGCTTATAGAGTTGGACAAGCCGTCAGACTCCAGCGGAGACTCTGGAGAGGGGGCCTCCTCGGGGCCCCAGAGCAACGGTGCCCAGCGGGCAGGAGAGAAGAAGAACAGCAAGAAGCGACATTCCTTCACCTCTCTGACTATGTCCCACAAACCCATGCTAGCTCCTCCCCCTCAGCGCCACTCCATGGAGATTAGTGGACCTGTTCTCATCAGCTCCAGCAACCCCACAGCTGCTGCCCGTATTGGGGAGATCAGTGGGGGGCTTTCCTGCAGTGCACCTTCACAGGTACGGTACACCACAAAAGAGACCTTTATGAGACAACAGTATTGTCCAATCTACATTTTGTAGCCATTGTGGCAAATAAAATCATTATTACAATTGGGTGAACCACCCAAAGGAAACACTCTTCATTTAACCATTAAATTGTACTTGAATTACTGTGTGTACAGGGAGTCCACCACGGATTTCCCATGGATTGCTGCATATTGAGAATTTACCAGACATGGTGTGGCAGTCTTTAACCCAGTGAATGGGTTGAAAAGACTCTGTTAACCACATGACTTGTCACTATCCTTTTCAGTGATGTGTAGTTGGAGAACTCAAACACAGAATAAACAATACATTATCATGCAACAGAGAAACAGCATCAGGCTGGGGCCTGTCTTTTTTTCACAGGATGTTTGTTGCTCTTTAAAAGCATCTTCTGTCAGCAGTCAGACTCACTTCCCTTTCCTCATCATACCAAACAGGCCATTGCTCCATCCAGGCGTTTGAAGTCATGGGTGCGTGACTTCAGTCGTCCGCAAAAACGACTCCAGTTTAGCCCTCGAGGTTTCCACACCAACCGTGAATTACAGTTACTCACAGCTGCTTTATGGAAGCTAGTCACAGGAGACTGGCTTTGACTTGGTGTTTAATATTAAGATAGACAGACAGGCAGAACAAGTGTACAGCCAACCAGAGCTTTAAAATCATGTCTTCTTTTGCTGAAAATCATTAAATGAACAGGGACCAGGCTAGGCATTTGTAGAACAGTGTGTAATGCATTGTTCAAGTCCAGTAATCGTAGTTAATGGATACAAATAACAGTGTACTCATTTGTAGTATTTTTCTGTAGTTGGTATCCTTTTTATGTGCGTGTAAGACTATGAAAGAATAATGAAATAAACATTGATAATGTAGAGGCTTTTCTTTCTTACATATTTAGCAAGGGTCTATTGCAGCATTGCAAACAAATGTATAAGCATTTTGTTGATTTTTTTTTTTTTTTATGAATAAACTAAGTGTAGTCCATATCTAGGAATAATCACCTCTATGTTTATCATCCAAAAACCCCAAACACCACTAAGGTTTCAAAACAAGTGGAAAAGTCTCTACTGTGAAGGGGACATATCTCAGTATTTGAAAATTAAAATGTGTTAAATATTTGCTGATATGTACTTGCTGTAGTTGCTGTTTTATGATCATTTAATAAACATTGAGACAGTTTTGAGGTTGGCTTCCTACTTTATACTGTATGTATCAGCTATGCCGCCTTTTCCTGCAGCTACCTCCCCATTAAATGGAGCCATTAATCTTTAATCTATCGTGAATATGTGTGTCTACAGTATAGTGACTCGACAGGATGTTCCATCTTTTTTTTTTTTTCTTTTCTCAGACCAAAGCCTTTTCATGTAGCAGTGATTTATTTTCCTTTCCTTGCATAAGGTGTAATTTAATGACTCCAGACTTTGCTTTTTCCACTAATGGTTATCATGATAGTTAGGGAATTAAAGAAATGTCTGTTTACACCTGTAAAACGATCCTCCCTGTTGACAACAGGCCCAGCAGTTTGTCTGATTTACAGATCACTGTGTTTAATAAAAACACTGTCAAGAGTCTCTCCAGGCATGGCATAGCCCTTTTCTTCTCAACCCCCCCCCTTCACCTCTGCTCATCTTCTCTCCTCCTAACACCCAGACAAAAAAACAACAAAGGTAAGCTCTAGTTGCCTAGGGGGCTGAGTTGTCTGTCTTAGAGAAGAGCACCCCTCCCTTCTACCAGTGTACTAGACAAGATGAGCAATTGTCAAGGACAGAAAACGGGCGGTTGTTGATGAAAGCAAATGCTTTTATTTACAGCAGCATACTCACAAGGTATACATAAATACACGATTTACAGGCAGTCATTTTACTATCACTTATAAGCATATTGTTATATTTTGTTTTTCCTGGCTACACTTGGTGCACAGTAGATAAGGCAAAGGGGAGGAAAGAATCAAAGGTTCACCTTAGGAGGAGGGTGCTCTGTCTGGAGCAGTCATGCATGGAGAAACCACAGGCTTCTGGGAGGTATTGGGTGTCCAACAGTATGGCCTTGTTACCAGGACACCATTGTGACTCATGTTGAGTACTGGTTGGTGAGGCCACCTCTCTTTATGTGCCCAGTGACATATTCTTTTGGTTGGTCATTCACTTTCATCAGCCAATTGGATAAAAACATACTGTGAAAACTGTATCATTTTGATACGCCTCATGGTATATATGTAAAAGTTGTTGTCTTGTGCAATTCTTAAAACTCATCAAACATTTTTCATGTCTCTCAGAGAGTCAATGTATGTTTCACAACATCTGTCACTGTTTATCCTGTTCTAATCTTCATTTTGTCTTAAAATAAGTGAGCTTCATACTATTGATGGCTCAATTTTCTCTTCTCTTGACAGGTACACATTTGCACAACTGGGCTAATCGTGACCCCACCCCCTAGTAGTCCAGTCACTACAGCAACAGTCTTCACATTTCCCTCAGAGACAAGTTACACATCCATCCCTGTGGTAAGTGCAATTTTCAGTCATCTACACCAATAATGTTGGAGTGTTAAATCTTGCAATCACCGTGCCAAATTAACTAAATGATTATAAAATTCACAAATGACATGTTGTTTCATCTCGAAAATGTAACATATTGTCTTAACTTATACTAATGGTACCAACAAATGTGACTAACAGTGTAAACTGCATGTGCTGGCATTATTACACAACCCACTCTGCCTCCTGAGCCACAGCCTCACCTTTACAAGTTTAATTTGATGGAAAAATGTGACATGCCGCAGTAGAACATCAGCTTTCAGCAAGCAATACAGCTCAGCCTGTTTAGAGAAGATCTATTTGCTCTTCCATAACTTTGTAACTTAATGTGACATCTTCATGGTACAAATGTATTTACTGAACACACTGCTCCTTGTTTGTAGTAGGGAAAAAAAAAACATCAGTACAACGAAAATGTCAAGAAATCCCTACAGCCTACACAACAGCCCTCACACTTCCTGTCTGTCTGTGCGTATGCTCTGGCATGTGGAGTTTCTGAATGAGCAGGAATGTGTACACAAAAGGTTGAGCTCTCCGCTTCACTTGGGAACCCTACATGATGTTTTTGTACAGATGATTTCTACAGCCTGCAGGCAACCTAATTATCTCAGCCCAAGCGTCAGCAGTGAACCAAAACGCACATCAACACACACACACATACACATACCACAGGGCTGTCTGAGTGCCACTCTCCTCCCCCATTGTGTCATGGAAGCTATTACTCTGCTGCTCACTACAGTGTTGAGCTTGGGAAGACTTGTCTGCTCTTAGGTGTAGGAGTCATCATTTCATCTTAATAAAACGCTGTTACATGGTTGCCTTGTTTTTCTTGCACCACATTCCATCTTAATTTTAATCCTGCAAATTGAAAACAAGAAGCATAAAAGAGTGCTAATTCACCACTGCAAGTCAGAAACTTGAATCCCTTCTGTCATTACAGATGCAAGTCAAGATGAATCCACTCATGATTGCTTAGGGTTTCTTTCTGAAGTGTGCCTACAGTTTTTCATTTCATATGGTCCCAATTAAATACTGCAATGGATTTAACATCTCGCTATGTGGTTTCCTAGCAACAAACAAACAAGCAGAATGGGAGATTCTCAGTCGCAAGGGGAAGTCGGGGACAAGAGTAGAATGACTGCCAAACCAGACTCTCCCTCAGTGTCGGCAAACTGGAGGGAATAACCCAGATAACAGATGATCCCTCATTCTCTTCCCCCCTTTTGTGAATGATAAACAAACTGGTTTCTCCACTTATGTAACTGGTCTTTATTGTTTTGAGGGTCTACTGTTACTTTTTGTCTGTTTTGCTGTAGTGACAGGAAATGGGTTATGGATGTGTGTTTTATAAACACGCAGCACTTTCCACCTATCTTATTTTTGTTTGTTTGTTTTTTTATTACAGGATGCTCTCCCACCACCCCCACCACCTCCCCCTCAATCCTCTGCTGGCGGAGCTGCATATTCATTGGCTGCTGGACAGAGACCCTCCCCCAGCATAAGCGACCAAACTGGGAGACAAAGACCCACAGTGTGAGTTATAAAAACAGTCCCACACTAAAATATGTGCTCTTCTTAAATGTGCAGTGAAATGTCAGAAGCAGTTTGTGCACCGATGGCCCTGAGCCTTTCTGCACATGCTCAGTTAACAGGGGGAGGTCTTTATGTCTGCGACGACCACCACCACCACCATCCCCCTGTGTGTCACAGCTGTCAGTGTGGGGCTGCATAGTGTGAGCTTGTGCACAGGTGATGGGGTCAAAACCTGTGGTCTGACACTCTCTTGGGTCTCATTGGAGATCCTCTGTCACCTCTGACTTTTGACCCTTTTACCCTCATTACTCCTCTGAGACACCACACACCTGATAAGAATTACACTCATGCTTGTTCTCCTGCTGCTGTCTGTGTCAGCGCCTATCGGGCTCTGAGGCATCCGTGTTCCCTTCACCCGACGACACAAAATCAGACTGAACACATTCCAGCTGAGATTCCCTTTCTCACTGACTTCCATGGCTGGCCCATGCTTCACTGTAGAGAGATGACCCACAAATTGTTTTGTCCTCCAGTGCTGATTTTCTCTGGGTCAGAGGGCACAGTCCCTGCTGGAGGGTCTCAGTGGAGATGATGACAGATGTACAGCTCGACAGCGGGTTAAATCCAGAACAAATGGCTTGATGTGGAAAATGTTAAACTGCGGTCATTTTCATGAGGGACTTTACAGTGAAATCCATGTTTGCTCTGGTCTTTAGCAAACATCTTTGTTTTGTGTTTCATTTAGCTATGTGGCAATGTTCCCTTACACTCCCCGTAAGGAGGATGAGCTGGAACTGAGGAAGGGAGAAATGTTTCTGGTGCTTGAACGCTGTCAGGATGGTTGGTTCAAAGGCACATCCATGCACACAGGCAAGATTGGCGTCTTCCCTGGAAACTACATGAGCCCAGTCAGCAGGTCAGTCACTTATTGTACTAGTCACACAGATGGTGGGTTGAGCGTCAACTTCATAAAGTCACTGTTTTGTTTATTTTAAATGGAATCCACTGTTAGATTTTAGTAGTGGTTGACTCCCATGTGAGACACTCAAGCTCAGTAAAGAATTCCAATATATCAAAGGTTTTAATTCTTTGCATTTCTTGGTGAGAGCTTGGAATTATAACTAAACACAAGTTGAGTTGGTTTAGATGTTAAAAAACTGATGTGTGGAATAAATCACATGCTCTTCATAGTTGGGTTTTAGTTTGTAAGAGCAAGAAAAAAAATTTATTAATACAAGTGGTGCCAGGTACAAAAAAAGTCCACCCATTGCAAACGTTTTAGCTCTTCATGGAGATTTTCCTCTCAAAGCTCGAGACTATGGGTTTGACCTTTCAAGGTTACTCAAGATTCAAGGTCATGATACCATTTTGGAGCCTACATGTAGTTTTCTATAAGTCAACGATAGTAATTGAGTACTTATCACCAGTGTTTTTGGAGTGATGACCATTTAAAATTATGTGACCTTGATTTTGACCACTCAAGGTCAAAAGTCATGACACCATTTTGAAGCCCGTGCCAGGTTTCCTATCTGTCAATAGAAGTAACTAACTATATCTCCACTCATTTTTTCTGTTATCCCTGTCCGTTTTAGGCAACAATAGGGCAAAATTTATACACATAAGATATCAGAATTGAAAGATTTAGATTCAGATTCAACTTTATTGTCATTGCACATGTCACAAGTACAGAGCAACGAAATGCAGTTAGCATCCAACCAGAAGTGCATAACAGTGAATAAATAATATAGACTTTGTAAATATACACAGTATATGTAGAAGGTGCTAGAATGAGATTATATAAGTAACTATGGATGCAGGTATGTACAAACTATAACAGGCTATGACTATGTTACAGTATGAGTAACTATAATATTATAGATTTTTGAGGAAGGTATGTACAGACTATAGACAGGTTATTGACAATGATACAATGCATTATTACAGTGATTATGGTATAATTAACAGTATGTACAGTAGTGCAATGAGGTAGGTGCAATTGATAGTGCAAGTGATGAATCAAAGTGACAAGTGATTAGGGATGAGGGTTGTTGTGTGAGTGAGAAGAGGGGGTGGGGTTATTGGGGGACAGAGTTCAGCAAGGAGACGGCTGTGGGGATGAAACTGTTCCTGAACCTGGTGGTTCTTGTCCGTAGGCTTCTGTATTGCGTCCCAGAGGGCAGGAGGACAAACAGAACATTTAGTTCTCACCGGAAGTGTCTGAGATGAATAGTTCAAAAGTTATTTCCAAAATTCTTTTATTGTGACCTTGAACTTTAACCAAGATTCTTCAAATTTGTCCTTCAAGGTTCTGATGTTATTACACATCAACAGTGAGAGGAAAAAATAAGCTACATGCAAAATTGAGTATACAGCAATGAAAAGGAAATTCCTGATTTGTCCATATCATTGTGAAAACACATCTTTGGTGGCCTTGACCTTTGACCTACATTAACCAAATTTTAATGGGAGCTATTCTGGACCACCTGGTTACCTTTCCTGAAAATTTCATGGAAGATCATCCAGTAGTTATTATTGTGTAAAGTTACTGACAATCAAGCAGACAAACAAATAAAAATGTGCCCAGTAAAGAAACAGTAACGACCCATCATAAATGTGATGTCATTTCCTAAACACTGTAAACATGACATGAATAGTAATACATTTTATAAGATGTAAATGACATCCTGTTGGTCTAATGTCTTCTTCCCTCAGGACAGCATCGGGGAGCACCCAGCCCAAAGTGCCCTTGAGCCTGTGCACTCAGGCTGGCAGAGGTGTTACCATTGTCAGCCCCTCATCTGCTCCCCTGGGTGCCATCGTGCCTGGGCCAGACTTCAACAAACCCCTCACTGTGTGTTCTAGTGCTGTATCTGCGAGCCCCCAGCCTGCAGTGGTGGTAACAGCAGCTCAGACGGCCACAGGTCAACAGCCAAAGGTTCCAATGCACATCAACTCTCAGATGACTGTGAATCAGGCTCGCAATGCAGTCAGGACAGGTACAGTACAGACACTGAAAGCATGTGAACGGAAGCGATGAAACACTGCATCATGAAAAACACTGAATTATGTAGTAACGTAGCAAAATGTAACACTTTATGATGCAATAACACCTACAATTTCTAATAATCTTCCCATATTCTGTTACACGCACTTTCAGTCAAATCTTAGAAATTTATGTTAATTTATTATGAAATATACAATATACCAGATGTTGCACTTTATAGTATTGCAAATTAAATTGCAGGATGCATTGTTTACTCTGTATTGTTTGTTTGTTTTTTAACATTTGTTGATTTTAATCCTTTAAAGTGCAAAGCTACAGTAGACACTGAATAATGCCTGTTAATTGCACGGCCGATATATATATATATATATATATATATATATATATATATATATATATATATATATATATATATATATATATATATATATATATATATATATATATATATATATATATATATATATATATATATATATATATATATATATATATATATATATATATATATATATATCTCTCTCACTGGGATTGAACCCAGAACCTTGTTGCTATCTGAATTTAATTTAACAAATACTAAATTAGACCTCTGTTCCATCTAGCTCACATGTTTTATTAATTTAAAAGGTAATAAAAACACCTAAAGTGAAATTGAGAAACATAATATGACAAAATAATGTGTAAATTCTCATGTGTGCATTAAGCTTTGAATATTGCTGTGTTTTTTTTACAGGACCTCTCAAAAATATTACCTAATAACTTTATTTTTATTTGGTTTTATATGGTGAATGCCTCACATTTTGTTGAGTACCATTTGTGTTATTGCACACCTTGCTGTACAAATGCATTTCTAACTGTTTAATGTTGGTTTGTTTTTGTTTTTTTTAATGTTAATTCGCAGCTGCCTGTCATAGCCAGGACCGCCCCACAGCAGCAGTGACACCCATCCAGTCTGCAACACCTGTGACTTATCTCCCACATCTTGCAGTGTGCCCGCAGCCTTCCTCCAATGCTTCCCTGGCCTGTACCCGTGCTGGAGTGGCCATGGGCTGCGCCGCTGCCTCTTTGACCCCACCCAATGTCAGTGCTGCATCCTTGGAGGGTGAAGCTCTGAGGCCAATACCGGTCCTCTCTGTGCCTGGGAACAGCTCTGCTCTGAACTCTGCATCCACCAACGCTGCCCTCGCCTGCAGACTGGACAAGGATGTCAAGGTTGATCTCTAAATCCTCTCAGAACCCACAGATATTTATTAAATGCTAATCACACCTTTAGATTTTTTTTAAATTGAGCATTATTCCAATAGCACCAAGCACTGTTGGATGTCTGGATTTAGATTATTTCTGTTCTTGTGGAAAAATCCTCTTTAATCACCAGAGACATTGTAGGAATATCAGATTTTCATTAGTGATGTACATGGCTTAGTAAGACTATTGTTTTATTGGATCTCTCTGATGTAAACAGTCACTGAAACCGTTCACTAATCACTACATAAAGTTTTTGTTTCTGTCTTTGATTTGACCTCTTTATTGGTTGCTTTGATGTGTCTCTGAACAGACAGACATGCTTTTATACCTCTAACCAACAGTTTAAAGCCTGTCTCTGCTAAGAATAGTTCTCCTACCACAGTGGTGTCTATCGTAGAGATACAGACAATCCCAGGCACTAGACCCAACCTGTCTGTGGTTTCACAAAATCACTTGTGTCTCTCACTCTCTCGTTGCCACAGAGAGAAAAGAAAAGTCTACTGAAGCTGCTGTCCTCCAATAAGAAGAAGTCTCGCCCTTCGCCCCCCTCGTCACCCACCCTGGAAGCGGAGCAGGTCGCTGCTGGAGAGCTCCTCCAAGGCGCTGTGGGACCTGACACTTCATCGTCCTCCAGCTCTATTATCGCCCTGGAGCCCGAATCTGCTGCTGCTGCTTCTACTGCTTCTTCCTCATCATCATCTTCTTCGTCAGCCCCAGAGCCCTCTCACAGGAAGGGCAGCCCCCTAGATGGATGTGCCCCTATCGCACCACCTCCTCGGCAGCCCTGCTCTTCTCTCTTATCTCAACAACACGACGCACGGCCCATCATATGTGAGAGGTATCGTCACGTAAAGCTACAGTTTCACTGTATTGTTAACTCATCTGCCCTGTGCATTGAAAGTGTAACACTATATCACAGGTATGGCGCCTTTGTTGCGGTGTGTATCGGTCACTGACTGTGCCTCTGGCTGTCCTCCCCAGGTACAGAGTGGTGGTATCATATCCTCCCCAGAGCGAGGCTGAGCTGGAACTGAAGGAGGGAGACATTGTGTTCGTTCACAGGAAGAGGGAAGACGGCTGGTTCAAAGGAACGCTGCAGAGGAACGGCAGGACCGGACTGTTCCCTGGCAGCTTTGTAGACAGCATTTAATAACACACAACCAAACACATCATCTCAGTGAAGGTTGCCAGTACTCTACTTATCAGACATTTGATTTTCTTTCAGAGCCCAGTGTGGCTCTGATCACTAAACAGAACAATGAGAAAGTTGCAGAGAAGAACAGGATATAATGTTGATAAAAGCACAGCGGAGAAAGTTGGAGGAGAGGCACACTACTCATGAACTTTACTTTTTTCTTGGTTATTTATATCTTTGTAACAATTCAGCTGTTAAATGTGTGCCTTGTACTGTTCCTCACTTTATTGTATTTAAGGACACAAAGACAATTAGTCCTAAAACAACCAATATGAACTGTCGATATAGATATGTAACACACTTTAACTTATTTCATAGATTGGCCTTTTTTGTAGTGCAACATTTTAAGGGTTTAAGCTGGCACATGCCTTATGCTCTGTTTTAACATTTATACTCTTCTCCCTTGCACTGCTGATAAACATTATCATCCTTGACTTTCAGCAGATGGGAGGATCAGATGCAGCATGCCAGAACAAATAAGCAGTGTCATCCCATGTGCTGCAGAGTAGGAAAAAAGGATTTTTTTGCCAGCTCTGAAGGCATTACCTAAACCTGAGAATGGTAGAACCGATCTTTCATATTCTAAGTACAATTCACATTTGTGTGAACATTGCACATCACAGGTTTTTCTGTGGGTCATTCACTGGCCTCATCTTTTTTTGCTCTTGATTTGACAGATGCTGAAGTTTTTAAAGACTGTTCTACCAGCAGGTGAAATAATTGCATGTAATTTGCAATGTGACATGCAGGGTTTGAAATGACCGCAGAAGCATTGGTTATGCCTTTTTTTTAATGAAAAAAAAAAAACCTACACACTCCAAAACAGGCTTTGCAGTTGAGATATTGCTTACTTTGTACCCACTTTTTCTTTACTGACCAGAGTAGCTGCTCTGCTAACCTCTCGGCATCTCTAGCCAAACCCAGACGTAGCTCGGAATCACAAGGGCGACGAGACATTTCGGTAACGGCGCACAACAGATTATTTTTCATGTATATTTATGTTACGAATTCCACAGAGGCTGACACCTGCTGCTCTTAACCTGGAGACGCAGTCGAGGGACACAGGACACCCTTCATTATGCTGTAGACTTTAAACACTAAAACTCATTCCTAATGTGACTTAAGGTAATAAAAAAAACAAAGCTAGCTAAAGCACAGAATGTTTGCCTGAAGTAACATATCATTGCATCACTCCACAAAAAGGAGGTGTGTAAATCTGTGGAAATGTTGAAAATATGTCTAGAAACCAATCGCTTTGACCCCCTTGATTTTTGATTTAGGTTTGGGTTTTGTTTCATCTATACAATTTTTTAATGAGTGTTGTAAAGACTTGAATACTGTAAGTTTTCCTTGTGATCAGTGGGGATTTATAGTTTTGGTGTTTAAAAACAGAAATGGGATAGATAGAATCTAATTGAATGCTTTGAAAAGTGGAGACCAGTTTGTAGTCACAAAAGCACAAATTAATGTATTTTTACCCCAAAGTAAAGTTTTTTTGATATAAATGAAAGCTTACTAGTGCACCTGAAGCTACAAAAGTTTCATTATGGGTGGAAGTGTTCATTATAGTCTGGCTGTAATGTGACTTATTCATCTGCTCTTCAACATGTTCTCTGAGGTCTGAGAGGTAATTTATGAAACTCAAGACTGAGGCAATCACTGAATTGTGCCGAATTTGGCATTTAAGAATGAATTAACTGACTGAATCGAGAACCAGAGTTTTTGTATGTTTTTGTGTTTTGTCGTTAATTGAGGGGACCACTGTGTAACTGACTGCTGGAATATGTTGTAGTTTGTGTGAACTTTGGATTATGGAAAAGGACGGTACAAATCACTGTTAGGGCCTTTATTTTCTTTTTTTTTGTCTTTCTGAATTGGTACTTATTGTTAGAAAATAACCCAATGTTGCTTTGTTGTCTTGGCAGTCACCACACCAACCTCAGGCTCTGTGCTAAACTCTTACTCTTGAGTGATTTTTCATTTCACTGGGAAGCCTTTAAAATACAAATGCACACTTCCATGCACTACCATAACATTACTGACTTCTTGTCCATGTTATTCATGCATTGGCTGCACAGTTGCACATTGTGTATTGTGTCTTTCAGCAGTTATCATACTACAGTATGTTTTCATTTATTAACTTAACAGATGTTCCTCATGCCAAGGTGACTTACTTGATTTTTTTTTTGTCTAGTTAGTCTGTTTTGATGTAAAAAAAAAAAAAAAAAAAAAATAGGGTGAAACTGAACAACATATTTGGCACAAGTCTATTATGTGAAAAACATTCTGAAGTATTTGAGGGAATAGCACATTTTGTAAAAATCTATATAACAATAAAAGCTAATGGTTTCCATAATTCCCTCTCCCTGGTTGAGTCATTGTGTCTTGTGTGTGAAAATGTCGTACTATCTTTACCTCATTTTTTTTCAGTATCCTGTAGTGATGTAGCCAGGGTAGAACTCTAAAACCTGATGGATTTTCAGTGATGTAAGCTGGTGTAAACATATGCCCTTGTCTCAACTTCTGTCATGTCCTTCCTTATATATATATAAAAAAAAAAGACTGATGGTGTTAATAAACTCAAGGTGCCTAGGGTCTGGAGTTTAAGAATTGGCCCCTGTTTAAAAAAGAAAAAGAAATGCAGTAAAAAGACAAGTGTTCCTAATTACATCTATGTGGGTTAAGTCACATGCAGAGCTCCTCATGTGGACTCTTACAAAGAGAGGTGAGCCTTTGCCGTGTGTTCAGCTCGGAAACATTGACAGGAACTGACAGGCACCCAGAGAGGTCATTGTGGTGCACACAGCTCCCTGCAGAGGATGGGTTACCATGGAAATAACTTATCCAAGTTTGTGAGTGAGTCTATACTGAACAGGAATAATATTAAAATAAAATACCAAAAAAAATGCTGCAAAGAATATGCCTACTGTAAGTCTGTCAAAGTTCATATTTTTGTGTGGGTTCCTCTGCATTGTTTTGCCTTGGTGGGCTGCATACTAATGCTTACAATATATGCAGGGACATTGCAGCTTGACAGAAATTCAAGTGGTCGGTTTGGTTACAGCAGAGTGGAGTATGGGTGTTTAGATATGTTTAAATGCAGGGAAATCTATAAGTGCAGCATGACCAGAAATTGAGTCTCAAGGTCAAGAATTTCTTGATAAATCCAGGGTGTGTCGACCATTTAAAGCCACTAAGTGAGAGGCTTTAAATGTACAAAGAGGGAGGCTATTTACTGTACAAAGAGATAACTGACTCCAGCAGGCAAAGCCATTTCAGATTAAGCGTGCAGACCAAAAATCCCCACTTTATGCCAAATAGTGTGGAAATGTGTTTTTTATTGAGGACAAGTCTACCTTTTTTTTAATCCAGTAAAGATTAGTTTTCATGGAGTGTTTCACAGAAAGGAAATGCATCACAATAGCTACAGCACAGCAGGTACACTAGGGTGCAACACTGTATCGACAAGGTTTTTGTCATTTATATCTAAAGCAAACATTTGTTCAGGGAATACGTGCACAAGTCGGTAAACAAAAAATATCACCTGAGGATCTACTGAGATGGAACAAGGTCCATGTGTGTGTGTGTGTGTGTGTGCATTCCTAGTTGCATATCTGTGTGTATGTGCATCTGAATGTTTGTGTACGTCTGAATGCAGTCATGCGTTTGCGCATGAGGGAGTAAAGTACAGTTTGGTGTCAAGCACTGTTAGATCACTAAGCTGTGAAAAGGGGAAATAATGTGTTGGATTATAGACTAAACAAATCATCTCTGTCTGTTTTTTAATATTAATAAGCATTTGTGTAATTACTACTACTATTCATATGTATGGTGACTGCACTGTTGGTGTACATTGCAGCAGGACTACACTACACTACACTACACAGGACCTGATTCATGAGGTTCTGGGTCACAGGTCTTCTCTGACACAGGTTATGAATGTGATTTAAACCCAGCAAATCAATCCTAATCAATGTGATGGATGGTCCAGGTGTAAGCCAAGGCCACCTACTCTCAACATCAGTCACTTATTTATACGCCCGTGACCAGCCTTCTATTCTACAGAAATATATTTCCACAGGGAACAATGACACATGACACAATCAAGAGAATAAATGACAGTGATAAGCAGAATATATGCTATTTCAGTGAGAGTCAGGAACTCTGGTGATCATGTGAAGTCTACGGAATACAGAGAGCTCCTAAGTCAGGAATGTTGGGTTTTTTTTCTTCTTTTTTATTAACAAATGCACTGCTTCTCTGCACACTGAAGAAAGGAAAACACACAGCTATAATGAAACTAAAGCAGAATTAAAATAATGGAGATTCCATCACCAAAGCCATGAAGTTTAATAAAGCATGACAGTAAATAGTATTTAATGGAAAGTGCAATTTCCACTTTGCAGTGTTTGTTTGTTGTTGTTAAGTTTGTAGTAGTAGTAGTAGTAATAGTAGTAGTTGTAGTAGTAGTAGTAGTAGTAGTAGTAGTAATAGTAGTAGTAGTAGTAGTAGTAGTACTAGTAGTGGTGGTAGTAGGCTACTTCTGATGTGTTTTCTGTTGTTTCTATAATTATTGTTATTATTTTCTTTTTCTTTCTAATTTTCTTTTTATCAGTGTGCTCTTACTGTCCTGCAATGTATTATAATGTATTATTAAAATATTCATAGTTTAACTTTAAAATTATCAAAAGCTTTTAAAAGACCATATGTTATTGTTATTGTTTTGGACACATGTTACATTAATTCATCTATTTTAAAACTTAAAACCTTTTAATGAACGTTCTGTGGCTAATACAGTAGAATTATATATTGTATATGTTATACTTTTTAGAGAAGTAAGTCCTGGTAACTTACCTAGGTCATAAAGGTGCTGTGTGTACACTGCGCCATCTATTGACGGAAGTGACGTAACGCATCAACACCGACAACAAACATGGCGGCGTCCATGAACACCTTCTCTCATGCCTCGACTGTTTTCAGTCAATAAATTTCTCCACCCAAGACTCATTGCGTTGAAGTCACATTATATAAATATCAGGTATGAAGCAGCATGTTTTATAACATAAAATATTGAGTTTAATTTCATTTAACTCAGTAGTTTTAACCGTATTAACAATGTGACTGTGTAACTGTTTTGTTAACTTGTCATCGTTTTTAACATTAATTTTTATTTCGACTCACATTAAACCAAAATAAAGGTAGAATATTCAGTAAAACCATGTCCATAAAAATAATGCTGATGAAAATAATCAAACCTTAAGAATAATCCATATAGTTTAAATAAACCCTTAAATACAGGGTGTCCCATAAGTCTCCATACATAGGAGGCATAATACAGTCCGTATGGTTCTAACATGTATTTCTTTATATTTCAGATTACACCGAAATAATGTATTTGAATAAATAGCAATGGATCCTGATGGCCGGTTCAGTATTATATAAATAAAAATAGTTTATGTCGAGAAATGTTTGTTTTTCATCATTCAGTTCAGTTCAATTGTATTTATAGAGCCCGATATCACTGGGCTTCATGAATATGGCATGAGGTTTGGCACCATTGTGTATTTATATTTTATATTGTTATATGCAGTTCAGCTCCCTATATTAAATCTAAAATACACTGTATACAAACAAATATTACACACACACTTTTTAGCACAGAAAATTTCATTCAAATCCAAGTAGAAATGAAGAAGACAGTTCAGTACTCAGCAGTATGAGTGTAAGCATTTCACGTTGCACAGAAAATGATAATAATAATGCATACACATGTTTCTGCTGATCACTGACATATCCCAGCCAGCAGTAATTAAACACAAAAATATCAACTTTGGAGTGTATTAAAAATTATTTACATTTTGTTTTTCTTTTTAATGGCATTATGACATAAAGTTGGGATTCAAACAGTTAAAATCTTCAACAATGTATTGGTGTTTGACGTCATAAATTAGACCAGATGTAGATGAAAATAAATTACTTAAATAAAAACAGAATATAATATTAATGCCCCAAACCATTTTGTGCTCAGTTCTTATCTAATAATGTCAATGACAATGCTACAGCATATTTTGACTCAAATAATAGTGAAATGAATATCTTAATTTCAACCCAGCCACATTTAAAGCAGTGATAGTAAAAACAATGAAAGCCTTAGTATAATGCAGTTTTCCAATTAAAATGTAATGCTAATGAAGAAATTAAATCAAAAACAGAAGGGTGAAATATGACAGAATTGAAAATGAAAAAAATATATATAAATAAACAAAGGATAATGTGACTTTAAGGTCTTTTGTAGATTTTTTTTTTTTATCCGAGTATTATTTATTTTTTTTATTTTTGGGGACTGAGTGTTGCATGTTGTGGGGTCTCCTAGGCTCATGTCCAGGCTGGTGGTGGTCTGTGGGGGCTCCAGGGGCATCGGACAGGCTGTGTCCCGACTGCTGGTGGAGAGGGGCTGCAGGGTGGCAGTGGTTTCCAGGAATGAAGATGCTGCCCAGGCCACTGTGGCATCACTACATGGAGGTAGACTGTAAATACATACAGACACTGATAAATTGCAGTCATTACCAAAAGTTTTAACAGTGTTACAAATTTTTCCTGTTCTAAAAAAAAAGACTTTCCTCATCTTTCCGAGGTACACTGAAGAAAATTTCTAAGCATCCTTTATGTTAGAAGTATCAAAGACTATTACCATCAAATAAATCATATTTATGTAAAGATTTTGTCAGTGTCGCTGCCAAAACCTTTGGCTACGGCTTTAAAGAAAATACGTGATGATACCTGATCTGTCACCGTCATCAAAACCACAAATGAGGGAGTTTGTGGTGTGTGTCCTTCATCTAGTTCAGTCACACTGAGGCTGTGCTGGAGGCAGGGGCGCTTTAACACCGTCTGAGGCCATGGGCTACGCATTTTTTTTGTGCAGGTGTAGCCTGTTTGCTATCTCTGTATGTGTAAGTTCAGCTATGTGTGCGCCTTTGTGTGTGTGTGTGTGTGTATGTGTGTGAGAGAGAGATGTTACATTTTGTTAACATTTGTGGGAGTTCGCGACACAACCAACAGATGTGGTATTTTAGGCTATGTCTCACTCTATGGGCACATTAATTTTATTTAAACCTTCAGTAATGTACGATTCTGACAGTTTATTATTTTATTAAAATTTCCGGGGCCCCTGATTGGCTCTGGCTGGAGACAGATGGTGTATATTTACTTACTAACATTTGTCATGTGGTATTTTGCAGTAATTTGTCACTTGTTTGTACATATACGTGTGCATGTGTGTGACGGCAGGCCTCAGTCAGTGCACCAGTTTCAGCTTAATTTCAGTACAGTTACCATAAAGCCTAATCTACTGCTCACATGTGAGAAATAGGAGCTCTAAACCATGTGGCTGCTTTAATTAGACTGCAGTAATCTTGGCTTGTGGACTCTCTGTACCTTTATCTTCCTTCTAGCTGAACATGTTGCTTTCAGCTGTGATGTCTCCAAAGAGCAGGAGGTTCAAAAAACCTTCAACACAATCCAGAAAACCTGTGGAAACATCTCTTATCTTGTGAATGCAGCTGGAATCAACAGGTCAGCAGACACCTCCGGTTTTATTTACCGAACAACATATGAGCATATGTGAATGAAAAACTGCTGACTTGTATTGTTGTATTTGTTCAGGGATGCTTTGTTATTGAGGACTAAACCAGAGGACATGGTTTCTCAACTTCACACCAACCTGCTGGGAACCATGCTCACCTGCAGGGCGGCGCTGCGGAGCATGCTACACACCAAAGGGGCAGCTATTGTTAACATAGGTACTAACTTTAAAGTCTTACATATTCAGACCAATGTCCACACTTTAACACCATGCACATGCTGAAGGTAATTCTAGCGCCCTCTACTAGCATAAGTCACCTGGGAAGTAGTTTTGGTCAATGTGTAGATGTGGAAGAGCTTTATGCTTATGAAATGACTAAATCCTTAGGAAACAAAACACAATTTAAAAAAACTTGCCATTTTCAGGGTGTCATTGCAGCTCATATGTTCGTTCTTTCACCAACTGAGGAGTGACGGTAAACATGTAGTGTTGTTTTTAGTTCACACACTAGGTGGTGATGTTCATCACTCTTTCTTCCTCTTCAGCTTTCAGAGGCTGCTTTAAAGATTCAAACCTGGATTTAAGCATGTTTAGTAATATTTAGTTCTTTAAAGGTAAACTGTAGCTTCAAATAAATCTTGAATGTGTGTTATTCACCTCACATAAGAGTCTGTTTATTTAGCAAATCCCAGTTTTTCCAGTTGCACGAATGTTCAGCGTTAAGAGTAGATGATGTCACCACCGGAGTGGAGTGAACCTCTTGGAAATAATCAAAATACCAATTACAATGAGTAAAACACCTTTTCCACAAATGTAGCTGCTTTTGTTCTCTTCCACACAGTTTAACTCTCAAAGCCAGTGATTCACAGAGTCTGGCCTTAAAAGCCTCATAGTCACAGGAGTACAATCCACACAGTAAATCAGAACAGAGATTTTTCTTCAAATCCAACCAACTCTCTTTTATAAATTGCTGTCAATCTCATAAGTTTTTTGGGAAAATTAACTTGTGTAAAATGTACTTATATCAACAAGGTTTTAGTAAATTCGATTTTTGACATTGTCATTTTGACAATGAGATAATTCAATGTTTGACATCTTAAACGTTTAGTTTCTCAAATGCATGTATGGGTTGCTCTGAGAATAAGGGGCAGGAAACACATTCAGAATTTGCACTGATATGTTATACTGTATTCTATGAAATGTATTTATTGGCACAAACAGGAACCGTTAACCTTAGCAAGAATGGTGGTTCATTTAGTTAATGAATTCTGACATGAATGAAAAGAAATAGTAAAACCTCACTCATCAGTTTGTAAACCTGTGCTTTTTACAGGACAGGTCCTACATTGTTTGTTCTCTCTGTACAGGTTCTGTCGTGGGCCTTAACGGAAACGCTGGTCAGTCTGTCTACAGCGCCAGTAAGGCTGGTTTAGAAGGCTTCACACGCTCTTTGGCTAAAGAGGTTGCATCACGCCAAGTTAGGGTCAACCTTCTAGTTCCAGGTATAGAACAAGTGTCCAACTTTCCTTTTATGCCTGCTCTCATCATCTTTTACAGTTTACTGATGTTTGCTCCTCTAGGTTTCATCCACACTGACATGACTGCAGGGCTGAAGGAACAAGACAAGCTGCGTTCTATCCCACTGGGGAGATTTGGAGAACCAGAGGAAGTGGCCCATGCCGTCCTCTTCCTTTTGGAGTCTCCCTACATTACAGGACAGGTTTTGGTGGTGGACGGAGGGCTGCAACTGGCCATGTAGAGTGTGGCCTTGACAGTCACCTGATCTCAACATACAGGAGATTTTAGTCCAAGAATCTTCTTCTATTTTCATCATCAAAATAACAAATGAGGGAAAATGTTTAAGAAGAAAATGCCACATACTCAGTGGTCAAAAATGACACTTTATGCACATTTTCTGTCTGTCTATACATTTACTGTACTATTTACATTTACATTTAATTGTTTATCTAAAGAGATCATTTGATAAAATAAATAAAGAAGGAAGTAATTAATAACTGTGTCATTTTCATGCTGCAACTAAAATACAAGGTTGACAAGTGTTTCTTCTGTTTCACATTGAAGAACCAAGACCTGATGTTTCTTAGACTTTTCACATACGAATGTTTCTGTTTTATATTATGTACTGTGACGCAACATACAAAAACACCATATTATTAACAGTTTCACAAATTGTAAGACATTTGTATTTTGCAGGATATTGTGAATACGTTAAACAAAAAAACCCCAGTGTTATTTTTGTAGTAGTTTTGGAATGAATTTGCCTCTCTACTTAACCATTCTTAAGTGATTTATTATCATTCATTATAATATTATTCTCTGTGTTTTGTATTTTTTCAATAAAAAAACATGTATTTTCCCATGTTTAATTTAGTGATCATGTCAATATGCATAACAGCTCAGATTAAAGTTAAGTGTCATAATATCACACAGAGAAAAATTAGGAAAATGTGACTTTTTCAAAGTTTATAATTAACTGAACGTAAACAAAGTGTCTCCATCCACTGGCCAGTCAAACTACAGTATTGTAGAGGATGAAGATGAAAAGATGATAAACTACATTTTACACCAATTATTTACGTATATTACTAGACTTAATACATCAGATTTTCTTGAACGTATGATTTTAGCCACCAGTGGAAGTTTGGGTTTTTATGGGATAAATGCAGTATGTAAAAATATTGCTAGAAATGCCTGCATTTTGTGATTGCATTTAAAGTCTTCATTTTTACGCTAAAAATTTAATAATTTGTATATTAGCTTACATTATACAAGTACATAAAACAAGATCAACTTAAAAAAAAAAATCATGTCAAAAGGTGACTTAAAAAAAATCCTGTTCATTCTTTCCAATAAGATCCAGAATTACTTATTCGTGACAAAAGGTGATGAAATAATGCATCCAGGCTGCTAACTGTTCCAAAAATGTGTCATTATTACATAACAAACTGTAAATGTTTAACATATAAGCCAGAAAGAAATGTTTCTTAAATAAGATGAATGCAGGTCACAATACTCATGTGTTAAAAATGCATTTGCTTGCTGACTGTGGACACTCAGCTGCACATCTGCCAGAGGATCACTGCTTTTCTGCTGAGTCACTGTCCACCCACAGTGGGCGTGGCCTGCTGTGAGTGACAGCTGGTTGTGATGACTAACGCTTCTGACTCCAGAGTGTCTGGCCCAGTCCAGACCTCTGTGCCCCGCAGTCCCAAATCTGATCAGTAGATTTAACGCTGTTGTTTTTTTCCATGACTGTAAAGCGTTCACCACTGATCACCGGCCTCATGTTTTGTTCCCCACCACGTCCCCATGGGAGACCCCCTCACAGCCGGCACATGTGGCCCCATCCACCAGTGGCCTCCTGAATCTGCCTCTGGAGGGGCCAGGCACGCGGGGCTGCAGCTGGAGGAAATTAAAGGTAGCAGTGGGGATGGGTGGGGGGGGTATTTTTAGCTCAGGGAATGTTTTGAGTGTCTGGTTGCATCTCTGGTCCTGTAGTGTGGATTGATGAGGTCCGAGGCGACTGATTAGATTGAACAAACCTGCCTTAATTTCCTTCTTGAAGCACTATTCTCATCCATGAACATAATAAAAGTAAGATTTAACCTAAATTTTTTTTTTTAAACCATCACTCTTGTTTCAATTCTGATTAAAGAGTGGTATTTCCACTGCATGTTTTTGGTCTGTTATTATTTTTAGAAAGAGGCTTTCGGACTATAAAAACATCTCACACTGTCTCTGGAGAGTTTGCCTTTTATTAACTTTCATAACCTAAAATAATATAAGGAGAACAATCCATATACAGGCATCGATTGGCATAGAAATGTGCAAACACAGTAACTGTCAGCTGATGCAAGCTTTGAACAGACACAGAGAAAAAGATGTCCACTTTGTATAGTATTACAGAGGTGACAAAAATAGTAGATATAAATATACCTTTGCTTTTCACTTTTCACCCCAGTACAAGGGTAATGCTGCCCCTCAACACTGTTGGAAAAGTAGTTTGGCACTGTACAAGTGTCCAAATAAAATAACATGCAAAGAAGTAGTGTTTGCATTAAGCCTAAAAGTGATTTAAGGCAGTACATATATTTATAAAATGACATGATACAGAAAGGATTGTTTTATCAGTGAACAGGTTGTTGTTATAACTTATGTTAAGGCTGGCAGGAAAGTAAATTATCTTTTTTTTCATACAAAAATAAAACGGGTGATGTGACAAATACACTGAAGCCTTTCACAGCACCCTTTTTTGAGTGTCATTTCAATTCACACCACTGAAAAAAAGTCACCAAAATGTCCCACCATCGCCAGTCTTTCATGTCATTTGCACAGCTTTCACCTTCTCTGCTGCTTTCATTCTTTTTCTTTCACTTATATCCCTCTATCAGAAATTGCCATTCATGTCAAGAAACCTGCTTTTTCCTCATTTTGATGACATCCGCCTTCATTTTCTCCTTTGTTTCTTAAAGCTTTCTTTCCTACCGTTTCAACAAACTGACACATCTCATCTCATCGCATGTGTAAGATCTCTTTCGCAAACCCCCTCTTCGTGTCTAAATTAGAAAAACACTAAACATACTGTTTGTAAGGCCCGGCCTCTGTCCAATATATGCAATACTACACTAATGTATGACCTGATTACATTGAGACTGTATGTTACTGTAACCACAATCAGATACACTATGCTACACAAATCCCAAAATAAAAGTCTGGGTTCTTTCCTTCGTCAAAGGTACGATGCTTTGAATCCTTCAGTTCTTCTTAAGCCACTGGTGCCTCTACAAATAGTCAGTGAGAGCTACTTATAGATTAGTCTGTGTATTGCAAATTGCACCACTTGAACATGCATCATAGGAGTAAAATATCAAATTGAGAGCTGTTTTAATGATTACAGACATGAGAGGCACTTAAAGAGGCGACCCTTTGTTAAACAGGGTCCCTATATGAACATATTTATGATCAGTCTTATTAATCATTTTCCAGGTCCAGTTAATAACATGACACTGTGGGAAACCACTGAATGAAATCTGTAATATCATGGATGGTGTCATACTATAAAACATATGAGAGCCACAGCTGCACCAGTTCACTTTGCCCTTTTAGTTCTGCAGTTCAATGACAGAGTCCCACAGGTGGACAAAGTTATATTCGGCCCCTCCCCGTTGTCATTAAAGTATCTAGGGGAGTGCTGGGAGTGGGGGGGCAGTTTTCAGGCCTTATTTATGATTTATTTTTTATTTGCGGTGGAGATCCTCACGCCTCCTTGTCATCTCTACAGGTCGTCGCTCTCTATCAGGCCGCCGGGCTGCAGCGGGCTGGAGTCGGGGAAGAAAGCGGCCTTCACGTCCAGGCCTCTCTCCGTCAGTGCAGCATAGCGACTGGTGGAAGGACGCACCTTCTTGGGCTTTGGGAGGTTGGGCTGCTGCCATTGAGCTGAGGGCAAAAACAGAGCAGGGGTAAATATGTGCAAAGGGAGTGAAGAAACACAAAAGAAGCTTCATTCAACCAGTCATAGACTAAGCATTAGTTAGTTAATGGGTAATAAAGTCTTTATAAGACTCTTATTAATATTTGTTACCCTGCCCCCCAAAGTTGAGGTTGTTTTATTTGTTTCAGTTTTTCGTTTGTCAGTAAATTTACTCAAAAACTACTGGAACTATTTCCTTGAAATTTTCAGATAAGGTGTGAGGCGGTCTAGAGCAGATCCCATTACATTTTGGTGGATGTAGGTCATAGGTCAAGGTACCAAAATTTTGCAATAATAACAGGTCAGACAAATCTGGTAAAACATTTGTGAGGGATGGTGTTTATTGTGCCTGGCGCCACTAGTTTTTTGTTCTATTATAAGACTGATAAATACAACCAGAGGCCGATTCTACACACACACACACACACACACACACACACACACACACACACACACACACACAGTCCTCCTAACATTTCTATTCTTAATCTTGTATTTCAGAAAATATATGACCACTACATCCACAAGTTTGTCAAATGGCTGAAACAAATAAACTGACCAAAAGAGACTTAATATTCTTTTCTTCATCCATCCATCCCCTGAACCTGTTTTATCCTCAGTAGTGTTTTGGGTGGTTTTTGAGGTTTTTTTGGGGGGGTACCCTTTTCTTGGCATTGAATATTTTCATTTTTCTATTAATACTTTTATTTTTCTTAAAGAGATGCACAGTTTTGTTTGAACATTGGTCTTGTTCTTGCTGTGCTTCAAAAACACTTGGGTTGTGTGTTGATACAGGATATAATGCAACAGTTATAAGATCTAATGTATTTTTATGCTTTTGTTGAATCCGTTTTCTCATATACACGGATTCCATAAACTATCCTTATATGTTGTTGTGTAAAAACCAACAAACACTTTATAAATGAGATGCCTTGATCAATCATTTACAAGTCTTTATAATGCTGTCAGTGAGGTTACATTTGTACTCACTTAAAACACATAATAATGTTAACACCCGTCTTGCAATAACCTATGATCTAATTCATGTAATAATAGTGTCTGAACTTACCGTGGACATCGAGGCGTGCGGTGCTGGATACAATGCCCGCGTCGTTCTTGGCTGACACCGTGTACCAGCCGGCGTCTTCTTTCATGGCCGGCTGGATGATCATACAAAGATAGCCGCAGTTGTCCTGATGCATGCTGGAAAGAACAAGAACATTGACAAAAATGTAAGGAATGTCATGATTAAAATTTCATGAAAGGACAAAAACTGTAAGTTAAAGAGAACACCACAGAGCCTTTGTTGGGCTGGTTTTGAATATTTTTTTGTACCTGATTCTGTCTGTGTTGTGAGTGAAAGACTCATTCTCTCTTTTCCAGAAGATCTGTGGGTATGGAACGCCTGTGACACGACACTCCAGGCGTACAGGATGCCCCTCAGCCACACTTGTGTTTTGCAGCTTCTCCACGAATGACGGGGCCTTGTGCATCTCTTTGGCTGTAGATGGAGTTTATATTAGCATGTTGCATTATGGGTACCAGTGATGAAGAGAGAGAGTCATTATCCAGAGTCTCTCCTTACCTGCAACAATGAGTTCCAGGTTAAAGGAGTTCTGTCCGGCCCGGTTGCTGGCAATGCAGGTGTAGATGCCGGCGTCGCGGCTCGTCACAGGCTCGATGACCAATGAGTGGACACCGTTTTCCCTCACCAGCATCTTGTGGGCGGAGTCAGGGCGGATGGTCTGTCCATTCAGCTGCCAGATGAGGTCTGGTGTTGGTAAACCGCTCACCTAGAGGAGGCAGAAAAGCACTGTTAAAAACCACTGAATACTTTAAAAAGTGCTTTGTGTCTGTGCTTGTTTTCGCTGGCAAAAATACGAATATTATCTGCAAGTGTTTTGTTGAGGCAGTGTATGTTTACAGAGAGTATGAAAACAATCGTGTTTGGTTAATCAGTCTGTGCTGTTTTTCTGGAGGAGTCTGGTTATCCACTTGCTTCCGTGCACAGAAACGCACCTCGAAAACATGTCACTGTGGATATGTACGTTATCATGTGCAAATGACCAACAATTGAGTGAATGCACTCAGAGATAACGCACAGGAATGCCAGCTCAGATCATTTTGGAATAAGACCAATACTCTTTCAGTGCTTGGGATGTTTTTAGCATGGAAAGTTTAGAAAGCCACGAATGATCTGGAAATAAATATTTGCTATAAATATCCTTGACATTAGTGGCTCATAAGGAATGGAGACTGAGTTTATTTCTGACGAGCGCAAAAAGACAGCCTTTTTATAGTAAGTTAATTGTGGGTCTGTTTTATTTTGTTACATGACCATTTTCAAAGAGTGTCTGCAGATGTAATGGTGGGGGGTTGAGATGAAGATGGAGTGGATCAAGACAGAAATTGAGAAAATGTGGCAGCAAAGACGTAGGAGAGGAATAATTGCAGAAAACCTGATCCCACTTAATCCTTGAAAAGTGACACCTCTGTATTGTCCCTGTCTGCTGTGTGAGCCATTCAAAACACAAGGAAGTGATGAAATATCTCTTGTATGTAGGTTTTTATTGCCTAAAGAAACTGGAATGCATGGAAAGGGAAATGTTTCTTTGGCAGCACTGACACGGAGCCTCCCTGAAAGTAAAAGACGCTGAATTAAAGGGCGGATCTGAAATGGCTTTCTCTATTACTATGATTAACATATTCTCTTCGGTTCAGGCATTTTCCTTTCCAGCTATGTCTCAGTTATTTTAACCAGTATCACTCCTTTCTTTCTGTTATCAAAGACTAACTAACTGGAATCAGACAGAGAAGAGCCAGTGGTTTTTTGTGGCACTAAACTTAACCATTCGTGTCTGTAAATGAGGCAGATTCTGACACAATTTGTCCCCAATGAGGGCCTTCAAATTGCGGTCACATGTAAAACCATCTTTTTCGCATAAAAGTTCAGAAATTTACAAACCAAAAACACAGTGTGTAATTTGTCTTCTCTCTTTTTAAGTTTAAATCAGGCTCAAAATGCCCCAAAACCCAACATTTTCTGGTGAAGGCCGACCAGTTACACTGAAGTGAATCCTCTTACCAATAGAAGCTGCATGGAAATGAGCTTGAAATGGGATTCTTTGAACAAGTAAATGCATCATTTACAGTTTCTATGTCAATACTCTCATGTGAAGTCAGACGATCAATCTAATGAATGCGTAACAGATGTTTAACCCCTTATTATCTTGGGGTGATTTTGCTTAAATGCTTCAAAATTCCTCTCTAAATGAAAATGACACCAGTTTGGAGTACAGATGAAAGAATGGGGTCTTTGTAAAGGTAACACCCTGTAGTTTGGACTAAAAGACTCTCTTTTGCTGTTTATTTGACAAATAAAAAGTTGTATACTTAAACACACACATAGATTTCTTTATACACACAAGTGTGTATAAAGCTGCATCAGGTCGGGATGAACATTTACCAACAGACCAATGTCTTGGCACTTTGCACTTCAAAGTTGCGATGTTGTTTGTAAAAATGTCAGTTTTAGAGCATTTTTTTGGTGGTTATGTTTATGTGTTTTACAGGGGGGAAATTTTGGGAATTATGAATTTTTCTGAAATGGACATCCTACTTTTTTCTAAAAACTGCAAATGTAGGCTGAGCCTGCATTTGCAGTTTTAGGAAAAAATTAATAACTGTTGAATGCTTCGTTTCACATATAAATGATCATTGTCAATGGTAAAATAAAGTTTAAAATAGTATTGTGGTTCAAAAATCCAATTGTCATATATCCAGCTCATTGTCTATCCACCTGTCACCACTGATTCTAAAATATAACCTGATTTGTTGGAACATTGATAGATGATTGATCAGATGACTGCCTTTAAAATTTAGAAAAGTCAAATGTTTTCATATTTGGCTTTTCTGTAAAACAATCTCTTTGTGTATGTGGTGTTGCTGTTGCATTTCAGAATGGTTTATATACTCAAAAAGATGAGTTTGTTCACTTTCATTTGATGTGAAAGGGGGAGGTGCATTAATGTGGTGATTAAAATAATGTCATCTACCTGCCGGGACCAGGTCATGAGGCCAGTAGGAGGTTAATATGGAAATTTCAGATCAACATGTTGGCCTTTCTGTCCTTTTTTATCAATGTGTTAACACCCATGTTGGTCTAGGTCCTCATGCTCTCAGCATGAGGCGTGTATTTACCTTGCAGTCCATCCGGCACAGTCGACCCTCCTGAACTATGAGGTCGCCGGGTGCCTGCAGGAAATGAGGACGGAAGTGACGCTCTTGGATGTTATCATTCTCATCCCCACTGTCTCTGGACCGGGATCTGGGCCTGAATAATAAAAAGATGAGAGAGAGAGAGAGAGAGAGAGAGAGAGAGAGAGTTTTTCTTTCTTAGAAGCATTTTGCAACTTTGAATTAACCTCTGTCTCATAAACAACGGAATTTTACGATAAAACATATTGAACAAAAAAAAATCACTTAAACTGTTAAGTTGAAAACAGATTAGTTCCAGATTTAAAATGGATTTCTGCTGCACAAAGCCAATAAAAGTTTCATTGGTTCACATGAAGAACCTCTTGCAGAGCATGAATTCCAAAGTCTTTAAGGGAAACATACAAACTTACAATTTGTGTTTAATGACATTTGTTAACATTTCAGGAATAGAATGAAAAACTAATCATTTTATAGTTCATTACCCTTTTTACCACCACTTTCATAGACATAAACTTTCTGAGGCCTTTTTTTTTTTCTTTTGGTCTTATTTCCTGATCTGGCATCCATCCATAGACTCTTTCTCGGTCTATGAGTGTCTCTATTAGACCATAAACTTGCAGGTCAGGACCCATAGGTGTTCTAGTGACTCTGCCCTGTAATAACAATGACCTCACTATAATGCCTGCATGTCAGCCAAAGAGGAAAATAAAGAGATGTGGACACAGTTGATTGTTATCTCCACTCAGAACACCTTTAAGCCCCTGGGAGTGTTGATCTACATAACAGATTACAGGTGTTTTTTTTGTGCTCTGTGAGGGGCGTCTGCCATCTTCAGCGCTTTTTTTAAATGTTAGGTCTTGGATGAATGTACACTGTCTATATAAGGTCATTAGAGCGACAGAAAACAGAGCGAACAGGTGTTCCCTCTCAATTAACACTGAGCTTTTTTTTTACTGAATGGACAAAGTGTGATTCAGCCCACAGCAAACATTTAGGTAAATAGCAGCTGAAAGCCTCTCTGTGCTTCTTGGAATACACACTTTTAAATCAGTGTGGGAGAGGAAGTGAGTACAGAAGTGGTGCAGATGTTAAGCAGATGTGCCATTCAGAAGGTTGGGATGGTGAATAAGAGCCTTCGCTGTCACGCCCGTCACTGAAGCCTCACCTGCGCATGTGTCCAGGTGCAGACCGTTGGCTTCGACCTCGCTGGTTCACGGCCTGGACCATCATCCTCCCGGTGCAGCTCACTCTGCCCTGTGAAAAAGACGGGAGAGGGAGCTTATGAGGTGTTGACACTTCACCACAGCAGAGGCAGCAGTCCGACAGGGAGGAGGAAATAAAATATGAGTGTTAGAGCTGTAAAGGCTGTTAGAAAGCCTGTAGTGCATGAACTTTTGACCCTCATGAGGGCTTTAGTTATTTCCTGTCTCATTCAACGCCCTCTTCCTCTTCAGGCAAAAGACCATTATCTCCACACTCATCATTCTCCTGCTAATGAGCGCTGACATCTCCCAGGCAGACACACTGATGGGCTTTGAGAATGTGTGTGTTTTCCTTAATACATTTTATTTTAATCTTTTTTTCCAGAGCTTGCTCACCTCTGGGTTTCCTGCCATGATGGTGTAGTTGCCGTCGTCATCCAGGGAGGCTGCAGCGGTGTGCAGAGAGCAGGTCCCATCAGGATCACGGCTGATCCTGTAGTGCTCGCTCCTCTTGGAAATCTGCTTGCCATCTTTAAACCAGTAGACCTATGAAGCAAAGACCAGACGTAAGCGGCATAATTCTGCACAGCGGGCGCAAACGGGTTCATCTTGTGGACTGTCATCACCATATCATTAATGTGGACAGGCAGGCAGTCCAAGCCTCCCCCTTATCTCTACACAGAGCATACACTATAGTATAGTAGCTACACCCTCTATCACCAACATCACAAATCAGCAACTCCTAAGCAAGAGAGCCAAGCCATTATCCATGTCTTAAAAGGCCTTAACACTTAAATCTAATGATACAGCAGTTAAACATGGTTGAGTTACCATGGAGACTTGAACTGATAATGGTAAAAGTGTGTTTTTGGACAATCTCTGAAGTATGTATGGAAACTTTACCTATGATCTCAGAAATGTATGGCCTCGTATGAGTCTAATATGATAGTCACATCTATCAGGTCTTTTTCAGTGGGTTCTAAATTTGTCTTTTTTGTTGCAACAGTTATTTGGCAAAGTAAAAATAAAATGCTCCTCCTCTGTGTTCCAAGATTTGTTTTGATACATCACAGCATTTCTGTTACATGATTTCACTTCCTGTTTAGCTTTGCTGCCAATTTTCACTGGCTATGATGGACAAACACCTTCACAGTGATCATTTTTGTAAGGCTGGGTCGAGGCTCATCAGCTGTAGTTTTTGGCGCTGAATTGTGACTTCATCCTTACATTAAAAACTTGTTAGACTCATGCATACATATCACAGCTTTAACCAACTGGTGGTGCCAAAGTGCTCAAGGCGCAGACATGAAACTTGATGAACAGAATGAAGACATTGTTCCAATTAGACGGACAGCCATATGTTCTAATGGCAGAAGAAGAAAGAAGATGGAACAGAAGAAAATTCTGAAAACAGTGGGTTCCTATGCTCCATAGGAACCCACTGTTAATTTAATTGCGGCATCATCTAGAGGTGTCAAAAACACATTAACATTAATTAATTACAGTCATATTTAGTGTTTTTTAATCACAATCAAACGTTTAATCTCTAACTTTACTTAACATTTAACATTTAGACATATCACGCAATAACTTAATCAATACTGGATGTATTATCATAATATTACACGCACTGACGCATATATATATATATATATATATATATATATATATATATATATATATATATATATACATATAACAAAATTATCAATATCGCAAAAGGTCAAAGGTCAAAGGTCAAAGGTCCAGGTCGTATGTAGCAGAAAGGTTAAGATCACATTATTGGCTCTAATTCAAGAGCAGGTTGTCATAGAAACTTTGCATTGGCACAAAATAGAGGCGAGATTAGGCATTACCTTGAATACTGAAATTGACAAAAGAACAGGGCAATATTCCCCCCAGTGGTGGAAACTAATGGATACAGGCAGCAAAGGGAACTATTCTCAAATGCAGCGGAACTTATATAGCTATGATCAGCTCATTTATAAAAGACTTTATAAAGCCATTTTTTAAAAATATATCACTCTTTTGATTTTCAACAATAATGTGATGAATTGTGGATTTTTCTCAGCAATTAATAGCTCATATTAATTAGATAAATTAATTATCATTAATAATCTCTAAAAATGTTTTTATCTTGCCCACACTAGCATCACCATTATATTATTTTTTATTATCGACATGTAGTACTTCTCACCTTTGGTTTGGGGTCTCCGTTGACTTTGCAGGAGAAGGTTACTGGCATCCCCTCAAATACTTTATAGTGTTTGAGCTTCTGGTCGAAGGATGGCACCACCCCCCGGCCTGCAGAGTCCTCATCATGCTGCACATCATCGTCTGATTCCTCCACAGGAGAACGCTCCAAACGAAACTCAATCTCACTTATCAGGCGTTGCTCAAAGCTGGACACTTTATATTCCTAAATAAACAACACAGCAAAGTCAGACAGACTGACAGAAGATGAGATCATACTGTGGGTGTTTTGTGTGATCACAGAGCACAGGCGAAGAGCGTGCAAGTGTCAGTAAAACTATTAAAGGCCATATAGTTATCCTAAATCAGACTTTAACACATTAACACCTCTTTATTCTCACCAAAAGTACTAACTTTATCCCAATTTCCTAATTCTCCCTTCCCAGATGAGCCACTCCTTTCCACCTCCACCATCAATCTATCATCACTTTAGCTGTACTGAGGCAAGGCAGAGGGAACATCTGGAGAGCAGCATGGTCTGATGTCACATCACACAGATAATGACAGGCCTCGGGCACAGCTGCACTGCCAGCGTGTATCCCCCTGAACTCACCACGCTGCTCATAACAACACCAAATCACACAATTCTTGATCTACTGAGGTATATAGTACAGACGCAGCTGCTCCTGCATATTTAAAACAGATTGCATTTGCATTTACTCTTACTGGCTACAGCTCAAAGCAGAGCAAAAAAGCTTTTTAAATGGTATTTTAATATCAAATGCAGAACAACAATACTGCATGCTTTGCGTGATTACGACTACTTAAGAAGGAAACAGAACATATAAAGAGTAAAAGTGGTGACATATCCCAGTTGGACATGCTGAAGCTTTTGGATCCAAACTGAAAGGCAACAAACAGTAAAATGTGCAGAAGCAGAATCCAAACACAACAGAAACACTGCCTTTTTCTGTTGTGTTTAGACTGGATTTTGAATATAATGGAGAAGCCATATTGAAACAAAATGACCACAAGCAACTTCTGTATTACTTTTTTTCTGTTATTTTGCTGTTTGTTTCCCTATGAGTTACTTCCAATTTCAGTTGGCCTGATTTAATAAACACAACGGATTGTATAGGGTGACTTTGTGTGCACAGTTACACGCAGAAAGTGAAGGTGAATGAAAAACACAATGGGTGATCAGAAGAGATAAAGGCTTCATTAACCTTTTGAGGGAAATATTCAGATGACTTGTCTTCCTGTTGGGAGAGAAAATGTGTTTTTGCCTTTTTTTTTTGCTGTCACTGTGCATGACAAAGTGGGCAATGCATGGTTGTGTGTATGTCAACATATTGCAAATTAACTTTAAATTTTCAAAATCATGCATGACATCACATTAAAACATCAAGAGGGAAAAAAAAACAACAACCAACATGCCCACCATCTGGCACTGATGCATCACCACCCACATGATCAGGTCTACTCATAACATGCGATGCTTTAGACCAGTCAGACCGCTGCACACGCCAACAGGCAGAATCACATGGGATGGTGTAGTTCAGACATGAAAACTGTGACTTGACTTATTGAAATTAATCAGGGTTCTGTTAATGGAATATACCCTTTTACATCTGGAACCTGTTTGTCCTGTTTACTTTCATTTTTATTCTACAGCCCTCTAGAACGTTGCGACAGCTCCCATCCACTTTGAATGGATGTTCCGAGCCTTCTGCAGGTGGATTTTTTTCGATAGCCGCCCGCTGCGCCATTAACGCCCGCTGCGCCATTAACGCCCGCTGCGCCATTAACGCCCGCTGCGCCATTAATGCCCGCTGCGCCATTAACGCCCGCTGCCAATGGCAACGAGTTTCGTCACTTCAGATTCACGGCACCATATCACTCCGCAAGTAGTTTGGCCACTTTGAAAGTAAATATTCGCTGTGTTGTAACGGCTATTTTATCCAATCTGTTAGAGTAGTAGCAGTAATAAGCTGTAATGACCCGTAGAATAAGCAGGATAATTTATTTCCCACGCGTGACTATCGAAAAATATTTCCCTTCAGGGCCGAACAACACCCCGACGCCGAAATTGATAGTCACGCGTGGACAGTACATTATCCCTTGCATATATAAAGAATGATTTTTGCATTTAATGTAATAAACTATTGAAATGAGAAAACCGTAATGGAACTTTTTATGATTAAGGTATACATATTCACCATGAAGTAGTTGCTTGTATTAGTAGCATAGTAACTCTTTATTATCCATTACAAAGCACTTATTAAACTCTCATTCTGAATCATTACATTCTACAGCTTCTAAGCCACTAACTAAAGAAAGAGAGAAAGAATAATATATAATAATAAAAAAAAATAATAATCCACAATCTATAATAATTCATGTACAACAGGATTTTAATTAGCTACCTATAAGCAGTAACAGAGGGAAAACTATTATCATGTCAGAGTAGGCAGTTATTTGTAGCATAAACAAGGCAACAATGTAATAATAGCTTTTCAGCATATTGCTATTTAAGCTGTTTAAGAGGACACTAGACTTCTGGAACTTATTTGATCCAGTTTTCAGGATTTAGAAAATGTTATCCCTGTTTACAGACCATTATCAATCATAGGGTGTTTATTTTGGCCATTGTCCAAGTCTACAATAATTATGTTTGTCTGGTTTATGGAGAACAGAGGGGGATGTGCTTTCAATGTGTGGTGTTTTTTTGGCTGTTTCAGTTCTTAAGCTTTTAATATGTGCTTTAGAAAGACTGATAAAGAAGAAACAAGTTGGTTCATGCAAGTTCGAAGTGAATACTGTACGTGGCCCTTAATATAATGGCAAAATTAGTGATGAGTCTGTGTAGAGGAGCTATTCTCCCCCACTTGTAAAAATCTGTTGGGTGTTTCACAGTCTGACAAATGACTACACAATCCTTCAAACAGTGTTACTCCTGAGCATGTTTGCAGCAACACTGGCTTCTGCAAGTTTGCATAAACAGAGCTTTTTATGGCAGGTTCTGGAGGACTGTACAGTGTTTATACACTCCGTTTGAGGAGTGTTTACAAGACTCAGGTGGGGGTGTGCTCTGATTTGAGAGCATATAAAGGAAAGCCAGTGTTCATGAGATAGGTATGACGCCAGTGAAGTGACAGTGGTCCAAGCAGGAGACGGGATAGAAGGTGCATGTGTCATATTCATGCAACACTGTGGTTTGTTTGTGTGTAAAATGATTGTGAAGATAAAGCCTGTGTACTTTCAGGTGAGTGTACGTGTGTTCATATTCCTATTTTTATGGGGACATTGATATGTTTACACAGTCACACCACGAGGACCTCTATGGGGACACTATGGGACCAAAATTTAGGTCCCCACAAGGGTTAAACATAAATAAAGTTCCCCACTAGTAAAATAGAAATGATGTGGTCCTATAAATACATGAATGTTTTTTTTTCCAGAAGTCCCCTTAAAGTATGGGGGAAACATGTGCAAAGCAAAACAAAGGTTTGAAGATGCATTTTTATATATATATATATATATATATATATATATATATATATATATATATATATATATTCTTTTTTCATTATTTATTTATTTCAAATATGTTATTATTTATTTTTATTGATTTATTTATTTAATTATTAATTTTCATTTATTCATTTTGTTAATGGAATTTAGTTTCCTAATTTTATGATTATGATTATTATTATTACATATTTTATTTATTTTTTTAAAAGATGTTAACACTCCCTACCCATGTAAAGAAGCATGTGTATGTTTATGTGTGTGTGTGTGTGTGTGTGTGTGTGTGTGTGTGTGTGTGTGTGTTATATCCACCTCCAGGTGTGAGGTGTATGGACCCTAGTTAAGAGCCACCGTACCTGTGTGACTGGCTCCTCCTCTGTTTCCTGTGTGTTTAAGACTGTGGCAGCGTTGTCAGCACCCAGCAGTCTGCGAGCCATCTTCTCCTCATAGGTTAACCTCTGGAAGCACGGATTAATGATGTCAGCGCAGGTTAGTGTGTGAGTTGCAAACACACACACATTAAACACACACATCACTTAGCTCCTGTATCTATGCATTGTGTTAATTAGAGACATCTGAACCAAACATCATGTCATCCTCTGAGGGTGTATTAAAACCCATTTAGACCCAGTGCTGCTTTTGAGTCAGTGCCCAAATGAATTCTTATCTATATTTAATAGTGATTAACTGATATATATGTTTTTCAGATTTTTTAAATTTAATTTTATTTGTTTTCCTCCATCAGCCATAACTGTTGACCAATATTTGGAGCTACTATTTTTTTCTGTCAAACGATAATGTCAGAAAATCTTCTTTACTTACATTTACAAAATAAAAATTGTGACCTAATAAATATTATTACAACAAAAAAAATTCAACGTGCACAGCAGTATCTCCAAGAACACTGAGGTGCCATGAACTTCACTTGTCTAGAAATATAGACCTGATATATCAAGCGGCTGATATATTGGTCTATCAATATTAAAACTTTCTGACAACTTTCATCATAATATATTACAATTACAAGTATTTTTCTAAATTTAATTAACTAATCATATAGATGTTCATAAAAGCTCAGATTAAAGTTGGGGTTTATTAAAACAAAAACAGAGAGAACTAAAGAAAAACTTGGTTTTTCAGGAAAGAAAACAATAACTGAATGTAAAAACAAGTGTCTGCATCTACTGTCATTTATCAAACTCCAGGGGTTTTCCTGGTGAATCAATGTTGTAGAAGATGACTATAGCCTCTGAACATCCAAATGGATCATATCTGACGATCATGAAAGGATGAATAACTGCATTTTACATGAATTATTTCCATGTACTGATAGAATTAGTGGATCAACAGGTATTAAACAGTGTAGATCAGTAGATGGTTTTGGTTGACAGTGGGTCTTCATGGGTTAAATACATTTAACAGTGCTCTCCTGTAAATATTTCTGTCTTGTTAATCCATGTTAATGATTACTGGACACACTCATTCTCTAAATACTGCAAACACACATGATTAAATGATGACAAACACACGCAAACACACCTGTTGACCATTGCTAACCCGTTCCTCTTTAAAGCGCAGTTTCCTCTCTAAGTCCTGGATCACAGCATCTTTAGATCCCTGGATGTCTGAGTCAGAAGCCATGCGTGGGGTCCTCGTAACCGAGGATTTTTTGGGGAACGCTTTGCTGAAAAAAAACGTTTGTCAACATTAACAACACGTAGACACATAGACACACACATGCTGCATCTCCTCTTTCCTCTCTCTGGACATTTCATATCACCCCTTATCTGGGCATGTCCAGCTGTAGCATTCCACAGCATGTCTTCTTATCTCTTGCAATTCCTACAGGAATGCCAGTGTGAGAGGGGGAGTAGAGAGTGACTGAGGGGCTGATGAAAAATTACTGGCAAAGAGATGAAGGTGGAATGCCCTTAGGCCAGAAAAAAAAGCTAATTTCTTACTGTAGGGCCATCATAAGAATACAATTATCCACACTAGAGTTTCAGCAGCGGTCAAACAGTAACCATTAAGTACTGCATGTACAGTAAGGGCAATGTTAAGCTTTTTCCACTCTCCATGTTACTTCTAGTACATTTCACTGGAAATATTCTGTTATCTTCATATCTCTGAATTGTTTATGGCTCCACTAAAAAGTGTTTTTTCATTTCACATTATGTTCAGATCATCTAAAATTTGACCAAAATCAAAGATTAGAAAAAAGTCTAAAAACTTTAAATTGATTTGTGTATTGGAATTGTGTTATTTCTTCCTTCCTTTCTCATTAATTATCTGGTGTCCATCTAATTAAAACTGGATGTAAATTGTTTTGTTTTGTTTTTTTTACAAATTAGCTCCAACAGTAACAAACTGATGCTTCACTAATGAAAATCAAATGGTGTCATGTATAATAATCTATCACTCATTGGAACCAAACACATAGTTGTTCTTCAGTGTGCTCTTATGCAAGAAAGATTAGCCTTCTGGACGTTCATACTACTGTCTTGGTATTTTCAGTATTTCTCCCACTGCTGATTTTTATCTGCATGTTAACATGAAACCAGAGTCCAACTGCACTTTTGGAAACACAACTGACAGCCTGATGGGGAAAACACCCAACAGCTCCATACTGATACTGAAATCTGATTTCATTATAATACATTTTTGTCTTTTAGGTCCATGCTTCTATTTTCCTGCAGTACGTGAGTTGAGCCTCATGCACCTTGACAGGACTTTTGTGTCTCTGTGTGTGGGTGTGTGTTTAAAAGGCCCTTCAGTTAGCGATTTCCTGTAAACATGCAATATGAAAATGTAAACATGTCATCTCTACTCGCCTGAGACGTGCTGCTCTGGCTTGGAGCTGTGTATAAAGACCTGTACATAACCTGACAGACTCTGTAACCAAAGTTCTGGAGCAATGATCATCAACTGGTGGCCTGTGGGCCACATCTGGGCTGCAAATTAGAATCTTCCATTTCATGACTTGTACAGCAAAATGTAGTGTAGTGTGGAGTCATTTTTGTAAGAAATATGTCTACAAAAATTTTATTTCTATTTAAAAACCAGCGCCTTAGAATGTTTGCATAAAAAAATTCTGGCCCTTGGATAAATTTAGACTAGTTCCTACTTTGGGGTGTCTTTGTGGGAGGGGTACTTACACAGTCCCGTTGCCTTTAGGAAGACCCAGGGCATTGACTATAGGACTGCCGGGTGTGGAAGGTGTGGTGGGTGTGGAGGGCAACACTGAAGACAAGTAGCTGGAAGCAGGAGATGGGGGAACAGAGGAGAATGGTGAGGACATATCTGAATGGGGTGGAGACATGGGAACAGGTGGAGGTGGAGGAGGTGGTGGAGGAGGGAACTCCTGGGCAGGGCCAGATGGGGAGGACAGGTTACTGGAGCTGAGGAATGGTGGAGGTGGAGGAGGAAAAGAAGGAGAACTGGGGGATTCCAGGCTGCCCGCCTTGGTGAAGGGAGGCATGGTGACCCTGCCGAAGGGCTTGTGCGAGGAGGGAGGAGACAAGGGTGAAGATAGGCTGGACCCTGTAGATCCAGAATTCTGGGTAACGAAGCCGGCCCCCCCTGGGCTCTGAGCAGCGATGAACTGCTTGGGCCGGGCATAGTTGAAGGTGCTGGCCTGCATGGCTGTACTGCTCTCCAGCTCCTGGAAGGAGGGAGGAGGGGGGAGAGGTGGAGATGGAGGAGCAGGTGGAGGAAGTTCTTGAAGAGGTTGTTGTGGTGGAGGCGGGACTTCCTGGCTTTGCTCCTCCTGCTGCTGTTGGTGCCAGTTGGCTGCTTCCTGCTGCTCTAGAAGAACCTGGTCGTGCAGCTGTTTTAACTGGGAGGCGTTCCTGCAGAGACCAGAGGAGGGGGAGTCATCAGTCACAGTCATCAGAAACTAAAGTCATCTTGTGTTTTGATAAAGAATATTTTTATTCTTTAGGGGGGAAGGGGGTCTGCAGCAAAGTAACAGATTTGTAAAACTGTTACAAAATCACGCAGCTGTTTTGAATTTGTATGTGACTCCATAGCCTGGTGTCTATTCAACTGTAGTCAGAACAGAACTGGCAGAAAGGTTGGATGCCAGATGTTAGCATAATCGATGGAGAGTTTAAATGTCAATCAAAGCACTAGAGGGAAGCAGTCAGCGAGCTCCAGTGGAATGGAACTCAGTGCTTTTACTCAATTACTCAACTTAAGGGACTATTTCAGGTATTTGTATCTTTGAGTGTTTCCGTGTTGTGCTGCTTTATACTTCCACTTCGCTACATCTGAGAAGCAGATACTGTACATTTGTCTGACAACTTCAGTTTGTTTTCAGATTTTTCATCCAATGTTTAACCACATCTCTTCAAAATGTGGTGATTTCGAATGTTTGCAGTAAACTTTGTGGGTTTGGTTGTTTAAGCTCAGGAAAAGTGACTCTTCAGCCACATATATACGTATCTGTCTGGACAGCAAAGCTACAAACGTGATGATTTTGTGGAATAAGATGCAAAGTTATAGATTAAACTATCCAACAGTATTAAAAAAAAAACATCAAACTTAAACATCTACAGTAAAAGTAGCAGTAATATGAATCCAAAACTATTCTTTTATCTCAGTATTCAGTGGATTTGAACACTTCTTCCACCATTGTCCAGCAGAAACCACTGGTCTAAAACCAGATTTTTTACAACATAAGCGTTTTGAGAATGACATCAGAACATGGCCTTCAGTACCAGTGTGAATGGAAGTGGACTGTTTTTCCTCTGCTCTGTAGGTGACATAGTTCCAGGCTTAGCAGCAGTGGTATGCGCACAATTTGTGTGTGTGATAGTATTTTTTTTCTGGGAAGGAAATCCCTGCACCAGCAGTGTGGACTGATAGGTTATCAGCCTCGAGCCGTTAACAAAGACTTGTTAAAAAGCCAGCCTGTTGACAATCCATCAGGCATGGTAAAGGATTCAGGAGATAAGTGTAACAGTGGTATTAAGAGTTCCTGTTGCACCAGAATTTACCCTGATGGACTTTAACTGGTCTGGTGTTGAGATATTTTTGTGTTTCTGCTGCTGGTATGTGAAAGGCATTGTGATGAAAGAAAAACTCTAATGTGATGTTGCCATGCACGAGGTCACGATGATGTTTTTTCCCAGAGGTGTGGCTGGCCAATCGCTCCCCCAGCTCGGTTGATTCACTGAGCTGCGACGTCATTGTGGGACAGTGGGAGGCTAGAAATGTTGTAATGTCATCAGTTTCAAACCAGAGTTACTCTTTTTCTCACTGAACTTTACATTCATCAGGAGGGCTTTAAAGAGGACTAACTCTGAAAACCACAAGACAGAAGTGAAGTCTAAGAAGTCGTTCTCTAAGCCCAGCAGCAGGACATGGGTCTTTGGGAAAAGGTTAAAGTTATAACCCCTCAGAGTGAACTGTTATGTGTGTGTGTGTGTGTGTGTGTGTGAGACTGACGAGTTCTTCATAGGCCGCCTGTTCTGAATATACTGTACATCCCAGTGGTGCACGTTGTCAGGAGTCCACCAGGACCCAGTTCACATGTCCAAATCTTTTCCAGATGTCGAATAATCAGTGGAGCATTTGGACTATTTTTCATCTGTAAGAATGCAGAGGAAAAAAAACCCTCCCTGCAGCCCTGCCCCCCATACACATCGCAAACAACACCACTGAATAATTGGCAAACCTGACAGTTGTAGCACAGTGTAACAGATCCACGACACCAGCCAACAGCAACATGACAGATTAGTCTGTCCTAAGCAGTTATTTGGGCCTTATTCTCCACTCAAGAGGAGACTTGCCCAAATAAATGTAATATACAAGTCCATTGCAGTCATTCTTCCTTGTCAGCCTGGTGTTTTTCTTACACAATCCACTAAACTACAGTGCACACTGTGTGTTCTCTTCATTGTGTACATTTTTCTTTACATTCCCTGAACATCTCCTGGTCAGGCGTCTACCAAAAGAGTGCTTTTACAGGAATAGTTTGGCAGCTCCTGAGGCTCGCCGTGCTCTGCAGCCTGTTTGATTCCTTTTTTGGCTGTGTTCTTGGAGCAGCAGGCAGAAGCACCCTGCCCGTCTACTCCAGCAGAGAGGAAACACACTTAATTTCCTTACAGCCTCATCCCTCCTCCGTTTGACACGCCGCTTTACTGCCTCAGAACAGAATACCTCGAAGAGTCTCACTACATTTTCCTACATTTAACACCTACTTATGTAGAGCATTGCATTTTAGGAGTCGGTTGTAATATTCAGAGATTACGTTTTTCTGCTGTTAATCTCAGGATGGATGTTGTCCAGCTGTGACTGACATCACTGTTTGCCTTAAAAGGTGCTTTTTGCTTTCTATAGACAGTGCACTGAAAAAAGTACAACCCCACTTAAAAAAAAAAAAGATGCCGAGATATCACACCTAAACTGTTTGACTTCACAGAAACTAAACTTAGTGACTTCTTATGTCCTGATACAGGACTCTCTCCAGACACTAGCATAAGGGTGCAGCATCTCCTTGCCTAAATCTGAGCATCTTCTTTGCCATTTTCAAACCCATCATGCTAACAACCCCTAGTGAGTGCCGTCAGCTGACAATGTTTCAAAGCGTGGTCAATTAAGCATGATATTAAGAAATAAAGTGATGTCATTGGGAAAAATAGTGATGTTATGCCAGCATTTAAAGACCACTTTCTGCCACAATTTTCCAAGGCACCCCAGGGGGTGGTCTGGCATGCTTCTTTGCTCAGAATTTATGGGTAGAGCCCTGTGATGATTTAAATTTAGTTTCTGTGAAGTAAAAATATTTTAGATGTCATATCTGGACATCTTTTTTATTTTTTATTTTAAGCAGGGTTATACTTTTTTCAGTGTAACTTCAGCTAATACCAGAACATTTATATATAGATAATAAAGACATTTTTATTAGGTTTTTTGTTCTGTGTCCACTTTAAAACACAGCAACATGACATTTAACAGCCTGAGCTCCACTAAATGTAATAGAATCATAATTTTTTCAGATTGGATGAGACTTTATAGTGGTGCTTTATATTGATAGTGTAAAGGTCATCTTATCTCAGTTGCAGCATGAATAGCTTTATTGCCCACTTAGGGATTTATATCAAGCAGAGGACAAGGATCAGACCACTCTGACCACAATGTGTACAGCAAGGCCACTGTTCACACAGTTCATCTTGGCTTTAAGTCCAAGCTGCCTACTTTTTTTTAACCTACAGTCCACTTTAAAACAGCATAACGTCTCTTAAAACATGACCTGTGTGTTGTTTCTTGTGTTGGGTACACTGTATGCATGATCATGAAGGTTTGAGAGGCTTCATTACTCCCTCTTTCTTTGTCTCTGTGGCGGAGAGGGGCCGAATTAGAAAAGGGAAGTGTTCCTCTGTCGTCATGCCAACAGTCCTGTGTTTTGCTGTTCTGGTCTGGGCCAACTGGCTCACAAAGTGCTGCGCTTCGGTGAGAGAATATGCTCCAGCTCCTCTGTCTGTCATTCCAACTGTAACACAGCATTACTCTTACAGCTCTCTCGCTCTTTCATTACCTCTTTTTTTGGGGGGAGTATAAATAGCCAAAGCAGTTAAGTGTTTTGTCTTTCCATTTTCATCCTTAAAAATACTTTCCTTGGTCTAGATCCCGTCTGTAAATTCTTTAGTGGCGTGAAAAGAAAAAAGAAATAAGGTCAGAAATGGCAAAGTGAATCAATTATGCAGTCTCTTTCATTCAAAAGCTCAATAAACCCAGGATCAGTGTTACAGTAACTTTAAAGAAAGTGTGTTTTATAGACACATGGTGTATCTAAACAGGGACATGCCAGACTCAGGGGGTCTTTAACAGCAACATCTTGTTCTAATCAATGAAGATGTCAACATGTTAAATGGCGATGTTTACTTGGTGCCACTTGTTTGTGCTTCCTGATCAATAACAGCTGCGTGTGTGAGAATGTCATCCACTCTCCTGCAGCAGGTTTATCCGACACTCATCTCAGTAGCTATGCAGCTGGTTGAAATGTATGCGGCCGCGTTATTAGACTTGGGCCAGCTGATGACAGGATGTGTGCGAGGGAGAGAACAGGAAGTTGTTGAGTGTACAACAGCAGTAATGAGGGGTTCCCTTCTGTAAACAACAACATGATGGGGAATAGGCCGTGCTTGTTCTCTTTAAAAGGTGTTTAGATGCAAAAAAGGCCGAAGGTAGTCAGAACTCTGGATACTTTCAGCCTACAGGCCTGTTGTGTGTTTGCATTACACCTCACTGTATTTGTTTCGGAAAACACCTGTGGCTTAGTAACAGCATGACCTTAGCTTATGTAAATCATTTACTGTGTAACCAAGAAAGTCAAACTGAATCACACCTATTCTACAAACACAATATATACACCTGACACTAATGAAAGAAAAAATTGAGACAACACTGTTGCTTTTACTCGGCTTCACACACTACTAAGTCAAAATAACGAAGCAGATATTGTTTTGTTTTCTCTGCACGCCCCTGTTCACGTCTTCTTCACGTGAATCCACCAAACAGCATTGCATCATCACTACACTGCGTCAAATTGAACTTTGTCAGATGCCCCCAAGCAACAACACACCATGTATGTAACACAGTGAGTCGTGTAGGCCTTAGACTGATAGACTATGAGTAACACGCTCTGTTGGAACAGATGGACGACTTGCACAAATTATGAAATGACAAATATATTCTAACTGGAAACGTGTGACGGTGAATGACTGCAATAAGACACAAAATGTCAGTATTTTTTCTGTGGGTAAGATTTCAACATAGGGTCCGGTCACACAAAATGATTCAGGATTTAATGTTTCTCAGTGAAGCATTGACAAAATAAGGTTAAAAACTATTTTGAAATCATTAGCATTAACGCTGCAACATCAAATAAACTCAAATCTGCAGGTAAAATCAACACATTGTGCTACCATTGAATGGTTTGATTAACTTTTTTCCCTGCCTTTTCTAGTTTTTATGAGTGTTCCTACACTCATAAAACAAATTAAAACCAAACTGAAAGACTTAATGAAAGTAAATCTAATACAACTTTCACACAACAGAGAGAAAATGAGCCATAGTAAAAGTAATTAGGATGTTAAAGTGTATTAAAGTTGAGATGTCAAGTGTTTCTGGTCTCTACCATTTACACACAACACTTTCCTGACTCATTCCTCCTCTTCTCCATCTCCTCCCTTCTTCCTCTTTCACCAGTGGGGAGCGAAGAAGCAGCTCTAAGTTTCCGATAACATTTCAATATAATCTCACAGTCTGTCTGAGCTGCTGCTGCTAACACACACATATTTACTCCCTTTCTCTCTCTCTCTCTCCCTCTTCTGCATTTCTTTTTCATTTCATTTCACTTATTTGTCTGAAACTGAAAATAAATAAATACATTAAATCAACAAGTGAATTACCTATGCACCCATCAATGGTTTTTAATCACAACAAAGCAACGATTACAATAAATTTGACATAAGTGTACATGTTAAATGTATTGTAATTATGTCTTCTCTGTCTTTGTCCTTAATGTATTTTCAAACCCCTCTCTTCCCTCTGTATCCCCTCCTCCCTTCATCTATCCATCTCCCCCTTCCTTTCCTTCTTCTCTTTGGCTCTAATTGCACACACACACACACACACACACACACACACACTGCATAAAACAGAACCAGACTGTTTTCCTTTCCCCCCCTTCTCTTTTAAGCACAGCACAGAGCGTTTTCCTTATTCAAGCTACACCAACAGTTCACGGCTGCTCTGATCACCCACTTTTTTACTCTTTCTTTTACTTTTAACTCCCCCCTGGCTCTCTCTATACAAGCTCCTATTTCATATCCAAGTGTAGGTGAAGAGGGCTCTCCACAATCAGTGAGCCCCGCTTTTCTCTATATACCTCCATCCATCACTTCTCCCCACTCCTCCGCCTCTCTCGGTCTCTCTGTGTCCAGTGAGACAGGCAGGTTTTTTTTTTCCTTTTATTTTTTCTCTTTCTCTAAAGCAGGAATGCTGAAGACATTCTTTTCTGGATTGGAGTGGGAAAGACATCGCCATCAAATGGGATTAGCAGCAGGAGAGGAGGGGAGGAAGAGCCAGAGAGGGGAAAGAGTGGCTCAGAAGGAATCAATGTTTAGATTTATAGCCTGAGCTTTCTCACCTAACAGACGCTATTGTGTCCGTTAATCCATCTGACTCCACCAAGCAGCTCTGCAAACAAACAAGCCTCACCATATAAATGCAGACGCTTCACGTCACAGAGACAACAATCACAAGGAAAACTTTCTTTTTTTTTTACGCTGTCAGGGATGTTGCTTTGTCTCTTGTTGCTTTTACTTGAACTCACTGCCTTTCTAGAGCCTCCAGCAAATGAATGGGTGTCTCACTCAGCCTCTCACAGAAAACCACACACCCACTAGGAAAGCATATGATAAAATAATAACATGGCGAGATGGTTAAAAAAAAGAAAGTTAAAAAATTAGATATATCACCTCTCCTTACGCACGCATTATTTAATATAATTTGACCAAAAAACTTAGTGACAGTGTTTCATTTTGTCTTTCATCCATTACAGTCATTCTCTCATAACTGCTTATTTAAACTGAAGCGCAACAGACCAATAAGTACAATAAGTGTAAAGTTTTACCTTCAGTGCTGTGGTCTTGTTAAGTAGTTGTCCTGATATTTCCCTAAAGGAGAGTGAACTATGTCTGCCAGGTGTGAGGAGCATATATAGAGCGCCGAGCAGCCAGACGGTGACAGACACAGTCACTTATTGCTTTCTCTCTCTCTCTCTCTCTCTCTCTCTCTCTCTCTCTCGGTGTGAGTCAGTCCCAGTCTGTCTGGGAGCTCCTCCTCTTCACAATAAAAGCTCCCACTCTGTGTTAGACTGACTTTCTTTTTTTTTCTCTTTCTTTTTTTTCACAATAAAAGCTCAGACATACTGTATACTGTGTCATGGGCTGCTGCTGACCGTGGAACTTCCCTTTGGGAGTCAGGAGCCAAAAATAACAACAGCTTTAAGAGTCGTGGAGAAGAAAAAGTCTATAAGAAAGATGGATTGGGAGAGACACCCATATCTATTTCCTCATCCTTTTCCTTTTTACCTACATTCATATTATTTTTGGAGGATTTCAGACCAGACAGACAGGATGATTGAGGAAACAGAATTGAACCCATATGCTGATGGGATACATAATCAATTTTCATATGGACATAAAGTGAAAACATGCATGTAGATATATGTACAAATGATATAAAGCCTGTTATAAATGAGAACTGTTTCACATACTGAGACATGTACAGTATCTATATATTTCCATATATATATGATGTTACAAGTGGGAAGTTCATATTTGTCAAACTTTAATTTGTCATTTGAATTTTATTAGAAGTTTATATCTATTTAAATCTAACTTATATGTCACTGGTCTACCTTTTTACATTTTGGGGTACATTTTGCTTCTGTTGTCTGACAGGATCACTTGGAAAAGGAGAGAGGGGTATTGCTGTTGGTTCTGTTTTTGTTTGTTTATCTGATTGTCAGCAATTTTATACAAAAACAATTTCCATGAAATTTTCAGGAAAATGTGCAAGGTTGTCCAGAATAGATCTCATTAATTTTTGGTGAATGTAGGTCAGAGGTCAAGGTCACACTCACCAAAAATGTGATTTTGTAATGATAACAAATAGGGCAAATCAGGTAAAACATGTGCAAGGGGGTATGTTTGTTGTGTCTGACACCACTTGTTTAGTGTTTTCAAGTAACATGATGAAGTGGTATTAGATGTACACACAATATTTATATACATTTATATAATAGATTTAGAAATCTTATACTGGAGGGATTGTTAGTAGTTAACTTATTCTAATGTACAGATTGTTTTAGCTCAGAGACAAAGTTTCCCTTTGGAGACTATTTGATATACAGCAACAGCTAACCTGCACTTTGTAACTTAATTTTTCCTTGAGTGACCTGGATTTAACAAAGTTTTTCGATTTTTATTCTGAAAGCATTTTAGTCTTAAACCAGTGTATATGGATCATCATTGAGACCAGCAGTGTAAAGGCACTAGTTCAGAAATGAAATACTTGATGATGAATTGTTGTGGTTCTATCTTTTGTGTGTTTTGCTTTTATTCCTGTTGTGTGTCTGAAATAACGTTTGGTGTGGTTTGAAATTCAGCTGTTGTGTGTGATAATAATATATTTCATTATACATTTGTAACATATGTAGTGTGCTATATATTATATTTTTGTCTGGGAAGGCAGATTTAAGAAATTAATCATCTGGACAATCTATTGAGTGTCTGGTGACACAAACACAATTTGTCTGTCTTCAGTGTCCTCTTCACACAGAAACTCTATCTGCCATTCATGCACTCACTATTATTTACAGGCCAAACATGGAGCAGAGAGCATAATAGGTGGATGTAACATGTACAGTCTTGGAGGTTTGAAAAAATTTGATTAATGGACACAAAGTTCTAGCGCCTGGTGCGTGAGTGTACAGACAGCTCCAACACACAGCTCTGGTTTCCTGAACTGAAATAGATTTAAAAAATATTCAGTTTCTCAATCTTTTTCCATTTTGTGGGATGAAATCAAATCTTTGGCGGATTATTCAGTTCTATTTTTGGGCGGAATGCTTCTATTTGTGGAGCACCAGATAAGTCAAGTGGGTTGAGGGAAGGTGGGAGTCTAGAAGGATGTTGTGGGTATTTATTAGAATTCTGTGTGCAATTGTGTCTGAATAGTGAAGGCAGGTTAGCGTGTCATCAGTAGTGGGATTTCCTCCGTCTAGAAGTAGTCACTCTTTACGTGTTGACTCACCGATAAGCGAGTCAGAGTGAATCTCCGCTGAACTTTTTGGGTGACACTCTCATGACATTAGAGTGCACATACATTATGTTGTTTTAACACTCTATAATTACCATCTACAAGTGGAAATCATATGTGGGGAGCGTGTCTAAACGGGGATCCTGTCTATACCACACGTGCAGCCACACACACCGCTTGTTTCACCACAGCCAGAGTCAGGATCTAATCAGAGGTTGATTGACCTCATTCAGAAACAATGTGATTGCGAGTATGTGTATTTATCTGTGTGTTTCTCTGTGTTTAACATACCAGGGTGTTCTTTCCTGGGAAACACAGTATGCTTTCTATGTGTGGATTGCTGAGGCCTGTTAGTTTCCATGCTGTCAACCCCCGGGCCTCGATGTCTCGCTCCCCTCATCCTTGTGTGTGTGTCTTTTCATCCCTCTACTCACCCCACTCTTTCTCTTTCTCTTCCAACCCCCTTTTCTGTGTTATAAAGGTCAGCTCTGACAACTCTCTTCCTTATTTGGAATGTTTCTCCATTCCACGCGGGTCATTATAGTTCGACCGACCAATCCAGCACTTTGTTGGTCTGGAGTCTCAGCCAATCCTGTGACTCCCATGTCCTTTTAAGGATTGCCCATCTCTGACTAGGGAGGTTGATGTGAAATTATCTGCTTTCATGCTCTCTTGTGCATCTGGTGACTTCATTTTGCCTTTTAACTCAATCTTTTCCCCTTTTCTCTTAATTTCTTTCAGCAGTATTCAGTGAAAACACTCCTTATGGGACTGATCCACTGTCAGTTGGACTTTTGGGGATGACAGACCACAACCAAAGGCCTCAGTATGCAGCCAGGGCCATATGTGGTTCTTTAACATGCGTGTTTCCTCCTTTCCATAAAACCACAAGCAACACCTCGACAAGAAAGTGATTGTTAATACTTCATTAGAGAGTTCATGACTTGCACCTCGTAAACACAAACAAACTGCTCAGAGGAAGCTCTGAGTCACAGCACAGATATGCGACAAATCCTGGCAGCTACAGCTCCTTGCTCAGCAATGCAACACAATGATAAACATAGTCACTGCTTTGAATGAACACAACAAGTCTTGAGAAATCCTACTAAGAGTGTGATATGACAAAAAATACACAAAGGCAGACAGAATTAATCACCTGCTGCAGCTTCATTCGTACAATGCTTTCTGTGTGTGTGTGTGTGTGACATTGGGAGAAAGATGAGGACTGTTGGCAAGGAGCAGTTTGTTGCCTTCAGTTTGTATGCCGTCCCCCTGACAACAACCTCAGTGGGGTTAAAGAGGTTTGGAGCTACTGCAAAAATCATTTAATCTCGCTGGTATGGCAATTATGTCAGTGGATAGGGATTGAAATGTATAAGGTCAAGCTGCATGCAATACAGACCACATTAAAGTGGATTAGACCATTCCTCATCTTTATCACTGTGGTATGTAAGTATGTTGTGGACAGAAACAAAACTTTTAAACTGTGTAAGTGTCACACATGGTGTAACTTACATACTGTTGGCATGTTGTTCTAAGCTCCTGCACGTAGAGGATCATAGACTGTGTGTCTCTGACTGTTAGCACTCTATAATAATTTACAAAATAACTGGATTTAGCCTGTTTCATAATGTATTGAGATGACATAATCGTGTTGCTCAAAATGAATGATGACAAGCAAAATATTCATAAATACTAAAATATTTAGCACCAGTGTAAAATATTAATATTGGAAGTATGTTACTGCCAGTATTATAAATGAATGCATGTGTGGACGTCACATTCTTTCTTTTTTTCCATGTGACAGCTTTGTTTTTAGAATGCTGCACTTGAGGACCAATTGAAGATATTTTCATTTTACTTAAATATTTCAGTCTCATCCATGTTTATTTCTAATCCACTACATCTCAGTGGTACTTACTGACAATTTTATTCCACCACATCTGTCTGATAAATTTCCTATTTTTCAATACACTTTTCATCCTTTTAACTTCCATTAAAATCCATGCATTGATAAATATGTTCAATATTTATGACTGATGGTTCTGTCATGGGCTGAGAAACAAAATCCTCTTAAATCCATCTTGAATTTGCAGAATGCATTGTAATCCAACAGTGAGATAAACCTAAAAGCATTCTATTTAATAGTAAAACACTGACAGGGACCATACTATTGCACAATGACTAGTTTCATACTATTATATTTCAAGCATAAAGACCGTATGTGATCTAACGTGTTGCGGACATGTAATCAAACTACATTTTGCTGTAACTTGCTGGTAGTGAAATGAAATGTTTTTATTTTGTGGTGCGTAAAGTAGGTCAAGTACTCTTTGGGTAATTTTTTGTAGTTTACTCAATTTGCAAACTCCAATTTTGGCCAGTATTTTTAAGTCTTTTTTAATATAAATTATATTTCACCATTGAATGCAAAACAGTCCCTGGGACACCATCACAGACAGCCCTCCCACCAGCACCCCCTCCTCCCAATCATGGCCATATTTTATTTCATATGGCCTACATGTACATTTTCAATTTACTGGTGAAAATAAAGAGTACTTGCTGAAATTGCTTTTTCTAGTTATAGTTTTCTAAACTACATTTACCCAGGCATACAAATGTAATTTGTTTGAACTACTGCTATGTTAACTGCTTGCAGTTTTACATGCTACAGCAGGTAGCTTCCCCCACACTGCTGATCTAAATACGATGTGAGTGCTTGATCTTTGATTTTGTGAGTCAGACTCCTGCACCTCAGATGTATCACTTAAAAATGCTGTATTCCTAATGAGCCACTGCTTATTTATGATACAACAGGTCCTTGGTTTGTTTAAAGTCACTGAAGCACCAACCATCAACCTCATATTTAATTATCGTGACACACATCCTCTGTAAAAACAATGTAACCTGAATCAATCTAGTTTCAGTTTAATTCCAAAAACATTAAGGTAAAAAAAAAAAAGCTAAATGAGGTTCCTGTAAGGTGCTGGTGTGTGTCTGTTTTTCATCATGGCTAATCTTACCATACGGGGTAAAAATGAAAATTTTTCTAGGGAGAGTTCTGTTCTCACATAAAAAGCACTTTGTGGAACACCATCCGTGCAAGAGAACAATTTCAACTGTCAAAGTTGATTCCTGGTCTTATGAAAGTGAGATTAGGCTGTGGAATGGTTTAAGGGATAATTGTTGCCTCTGCTTCATTGCCTGACGTATGACACTCATCCAGACATTATCCCAGCCCATAATATAATGCTTTCCCCTGTTATCACAGTCAGTAGGATGGTGGTCACACCTTGATGTGTGGTCACTTGTGACTATCTTGTCCTTCGTTTGGTATTCTTGCCTCTCATTCTCAGACACATAGAGGCGATTTGTCAACATCACGATATGAAAAACACAATTTACATGCAGGGCTATTATAAAAAATGTGAAAACTATCTATACTAGTAAAAATTATGTCATAATATAGGAACGAATGCAAATCGAGTGCAAAATATTCTTGTGAAAAGTCACACCAAATAAATATGAACTGTTATCAGTACAGGAAACTGCAGACACTGAAAACCATTGGCACCAACACCTCATCCATCCAAAACATCTACACATGGTGTTATCAGTGTGTTATGATGTGACTATATCAATAGCCACATGTGAACATTTACATCCAGCTGTGCTCCTTTGGTTGTACAAAGGTTGAGTTGTCTTGGTGAATCAAAAGGCATTTTAGCTTTGTCAGACACAGTGATGACTATGTTGAGAGCAAAGTCTGACTTATGTCTCATCTCATAATAGTATCTCTTATTTATACAGGATTTATAAACCTGTACAGGTCTTTATCAAAGTCTTGTAGACAAGTTGAGTTGCATTACACATCTGCTCAGAGAAATACATCACATTAGCTGAACCTTTTTCTTTTAGGTTATGTGCTTTATAAATGTTTTTTAGAATTCAATATTTAATCACCAGCATATGTTTATACTCATTCCATTTGGCATATCTGATTACATCATATTAGCCTACCAGATTTATATACTAAGGATTTGCCAATGTCTTGGTGCTGATATAACATAGGTTGCACTGCTTACTGGATAATGGAATTATTGAAAAATAAACCCAGCCAGCATCCTGATCATCCTGCAGGGCTTTATCTTGCAATAACAGTGGCTCATTATACATTATCCAACTTTTTACATGAATAGTTTGCTTCTGCAGAATAAAACAGACAGTTATATTCTATACATGGAGCTGACTCTATTATACAGACACCGCAGGCTGGTGAGCCCCCCCCCCCCCCATGAAGTGATCATCAAATACTCAACAAAACCATATGATAAAGTGATATAACTTTATATGCAGTGATGTTTCATGTTGACTGGTGTCTTAGTGGGCATGAATTAATAATGATGTGCTCCAGAATTTATAGTACAGGTTATAAATAGCAGTAACTTATTAGTACATGATCTAATATGATGACTAGAGAAGGAAATACAAATAGAAAGAGTTGACATTTAACAGGTGACAGAGTAACTTAAGTCTGGAGCAATGCATGAATTGTTATTCATGACTTATAAAAAAAAAGTGTTAAGTGTACTTTTTCATCTATGTAACTTTACTTCACAGGCTAAAAGACAGTCTCCCTCTGTTTTCTGCCATGTGATAAAATAATCTGCTTTCTGTCTAAACCTGGGGACTGGTCCACATCTAACTTGCCAAACTCTCCCTCTCCCTTGAGAATTTCCTTTGATTCTTATCCTGACGTCTGGCATCAGTACTGGGCATCAAACCCAAATACTTAGCAACCCTGTTCTCTCTTCCTTCAGTACAGAAAAACAACAGGACTGTTTGCACAGTTCAGGTCTCCTGTAGTCTCTCCTGCCTGCCAAGTCACACAGCTACTTCCTTCTCTCAGCTCACTGTTATTGAAACAGAAATCATCCCTCACATGGCCTTCTAGTGTATTATTCCTGTGTCAAAGGTTAATTTATTCTCAATTTGTGAACATGAGCACATTTCATTTATGGCTATAAACACTAGTGTTAACATGTGATGTCATGTATATATCGTAATGAATGCTATGAAAACTCAAAATGATTTTAAGGATATCTCCATGACTAACATTTACCTGGGTGTAAAAATGTAAACTGAAAACTTCAAGACTAAATCCCATTGGGGATTACTCTAATGTCTAAGCACTTTTGCCTCTAGCTACCTGAGCTGAACTAAACCACTTAAAACTTCATCCAGTGATGGTGCCTTTGTGGAAATGTAGTTAAAAGGTCACAGTTTCCACTCTGTTTATTGAAGGTAAAGCTCTTCAACAAACTGCTTCATTAAAAACTCGTGGTACTTATTACAAAGAACTGTAAAATCTGCCGATTTCCTTAATGTCCCACAGAAGTGTGTGACTCAGGGAAGAAATATTAAAAGTGTGAAGACATTGAAAGGCTTTATTTTAAGCCTCAGTGGGCAGCATATGTCCCTACACATAACCTGAGGAAACAGAGCACAGTCTGGCACAAACATGACCTCTGCTTAATGACAAGGCTCCTGTGCTTTTACTATGTAATTACAGAATTTAAAGGGGATGGGGCAGCAGAGGGATGATTTCGGCTTCCTAATTGCTTCACAGCTTGGAGCTGATTGTTTTTAGTAGTGTTTTCATGTTGCTATTGTGGAAAACTTTAAGAGAAGCAGCTCTACTCTATTGTAAGACACAAAAACCTGAGCTAAAAATGGAAACTGAGGTCTGGAGACAAAGGTAAATATTTAAAATGTCCACATTTGACATAGCTGAAATATTTGGGACTACAATCTTTAAATATTTCCCTCATCATCATTTACATAGTCTATGATGATGACTCCGCTCATCCAGAGCATCACCCTCACAGTTGAATATTTACCTGTTATTTTCTGTCTCCTCCTCTATATTCTCAGCTCTGGAAGCACAGAATTAAAATGTCATAACATTTACATTGACAAAGATACAACAGCACCCATCAACAGGACCATTTCCTGTACACATGCCATGGAATTGGTCTGTGCAAAGCAACAATGAGGCTTTACTAAACTCTCACAAATTCTGGCCTACATGCAGTGGGTCACATAGAGAAACAGTAAACCCTTAACTTCAGCCCGTGGTAAATCTACACATCTAGGTCATTTTTGTGAAGCAAAAAAAATAAAAAATGCAGAAAAGCTACGCAGGAGCAGACAGATGAAGAAGACAAATGATTTTGGTAAAGCACTGACACTATTGTGAAAAATATTTGGCACTAAAAGTTTGGCTTATCGATATTTATTGATACAATATTAACTTTATGAAAATTACAAATCATTTAGCTCCTTTGCTGGTTTAAGTGATGTTGTCTGTTTCTGTACTTCAGGATTTTACAGCAGACAAAATGATCCTCTTTGATACAACTAGGCATCATCTGCTATAGTATATTTAATAAAAATGTAGGTTACAAACATGTGTGCTGTGTTGCAATGATGCTAATTAAGTTTACTTTAATACATTTTGTATCAAATGAAAACACATTTTTGAAACTCAATCATATCAAAGAAATTGAATTAATGCAACAAAAGTATCACATTCTGGTAACACAGCCCTATTTGGTTTTGATTTGAGATCAGAAACATATTAACGATCCCTGGAGGTTCAAAATACTTGGGGATGTAAATATAGAGCTCAGGCCCATCACCAGAGGAAGGAGAACCAGTCCAGAAAATGACTGATTACACTACATATGGAATTAACTTTTTAATCTCTTCACAAGATCCCCCAAAGGTCTCCATCATTGTTTTTTATGTTAAAAGGATAGTCAGTGGCAATCAATATTAAATGACATGCACATGTTGCATAAAATATAAAATCTGCATTTCATCATGTGACAGGACAATGCAAAAAGGTAGTTCCATCTGCATGCCATTTGAGCAGTAACTCCCATGCACTATGTTCATCTGACCAGTCTACTAACAATGCTTAGCAATATTTTAAGTGTTCCTGAATGTATGATGTTGAATAAAAGAGAAAGTTCCAGAGAAATTTTATCAGCAATTTAGAAAAAGCCCATGCACAAGAGGCTCGTTCACAGCAGATATCCCAAAATACCAGGACGTTGAAAACAAAGCAATATGATGCCCAACTGTTCTCCATTAACAGTGACATCCTACCTGATCCCTGCAGAGCTAGCAGAAAAGGTGCAAAGGAAAAAATACAATAGCTGTTTCCTGGGCTGGGCATGCGGTCTGAGGTCAGACAGAATTAACTGGAGCCATCCAGAAAAAATCACACAGATCTGTTTACAGCCACAGACAGAAAGACGGCAGCTGGCAGGCTCGGCCTGGCAAACACGATGCCACACAGACACCAGCATAAAGGCCGGGGGAATGCTTTTGTCCTAACAAGGTCTGGGATTCCCCCTTAACCCTTTCATGAAGTGGAGACATATAGTTGCCCCCCCCACACACACACACACACACACACACACACACACACAGGTGACTAGCCTTCCTTGGGGCACTTGGGACATAACAGGTACTCACAGCTTTGGTTTGGGCTTGACAGGCAGTGGAAGAGCGTCCCTCCCAGGGGATGGAGACAGCTTGCCTGGGGTCGGAGGTGAATCTGGTGCCGCCTGGGCTGGACTCTGTGTTTTGATTTGGAAATCTGTAGCAGGCTCAGACAGCGGTAGAGGTGGTGGAGGAGGAAGTGGGGGTGGCGTGGGCTCTTTGGGAGGAGACGTTGGACTCGGCGGTTGACCGTTCTGGACAGATCCCTTCCCCTTGTCCTCCACCTCTGAGCCCTGAATCTGAACTGGAGGCAGAGCAGATACGCTGGGCCAGATCTCCAGCTCCTTGGTATGGACAGCTTCAGGCAGCGTCTTGGGTGGCAGCTCCAGGAGGCTGATCTCTGTGGGTGGGGGAGGAGGGGGGAAGCCTGCCGCATCCTCAAACCCTGAGCTATCACCAGACATGCCATTACTGGATGAATCTTCAGCTGTTTGGGGCAAACAAACAAGAGGAATGTGGAAAAACTCAGACATTAATGTTTAGTTTTTCCTCTGTAAAGAAGATTACATGCACAAATCTGTATCATTTGATCTAAAGCAGCAGCTGTGTTCAGTCAGGGTGAAGCCATTTCTGTTTATTCAGCCTTTCCTTAAACTGAGCAGTGAGTCCTGTACAGTAGAAACACAGTTGAGTCAATGGGAATACACTGAAATATGTATGTCCTGCTGTACTCACAGAGAGCCGCTCAGCATAAATAGGACAAAGGATCTAAATCTTCATGGTAGAGATAATAAAACATCAATCTTTTATAAATGATCTCAAACCACAGGGGAAACAGGACTATATGAGGTTAGAGAAACGATGAAACCCTGATTTGCAAGAATACAATTGCTTTGGAAAAAATGTATTCAGATTTCATTCATTGTTTTGTAACAAGAAATCCACCTTTTGAAAACAAGATCATCTCTTACATGAGGATTTAATAAGCATTTTATGCAATATAATGATCCTTCACATCTGAGGTACAATTTGAGGCTTGAGAGGGAAAAAAAATTGGCAATGCAAGGTTTTAGCTTAAATGGATGTGAAGCAAAGGAAACTGTCAAATAAAGATTAACATACCCCCCCCCAAAAGCCTTGATATCCTCTGAATGTGTTCCAGATGTGTTATCCAGACTCAGACTTATTGTTACAAATGGCATTTTAAATCCAGACACAATTTGAGTGTTTTCAGGTGATGCCAGTGAAGATGTCATGTCTGTACTGACACACCTGCAGTGACAGTGAGTTGGGCTGAACTGCTGATGGAGCCGTAGGGATTAGACGCCGTGCAGGAGAACAGACCTCCATCTTCTGGAAAGGCCTCGGCTATCACTAGTGTGCAGATCTCCTCTGGAAAAAACAGGCAAATATCAGTACACCTCCAATAATCAGATTCTTATGACGTTTAATTTCTAGTCTGAGATAAAACGTAACGTTTGGGAGTCATAGATGGAGGATGAATTGAGTCACCCACCCAAATCTGGACGGTGGATTCATGTTGAAACAAATGAAGATGAATATATCATTCACTTTCAGACACACAGAGATCAGGAACACACATGTTCCTGAGTGACTCACCGCATGAAAGTAATGCATCAAATGAGCCGAGTCATGCAGATGGGAAGTGTCTGACATCAATTAGTGTGTGTCATTGTTTATCTGTGGCAGTGAGTGTGTGTTTGTGTGAGTTGAAGTTTGTCTGTATTGGGGTTTCACATACTTTCCCCCGGTCTGACCACAGTAGGTGTGATCATTCGCTGGAGGCAGAATCAAGTGAAAGGCTGCAGCTGATAATGAAACCACTGATTATTAACATCATCATCACCATCATCATTAGCAGCAGCAGCGTCATCTCCAGACGTAATAATAACCCATTATTCATTTTAACCGCTGACTGTAGGCGGGAGGAGGCGGCGTACCTGATTCGGCTGCAGATCGGGGTTCTGGTGCACAGCAAGGTGAAGGTAGGGATGAAGGGAGAAAAAAAGAGAGATTTGGCTGATTCATATGCAGAGTATTACATTTATACTTCAATTTTAATTTCAATTCATTTTATTTCAAGCACACAAAATCATAAAAACATCAATCAATTTGTCAACAATTTTTTTTGTACTCAAAAAGGAGTGGGAAGAAGTAAAATTTACAAACTAAATAATCCAATAATCCAACCAATAATCCAATAGATTCTCCTTCCTATGCCCCAACACGCTTCATATCCACCCCCGATCAACACAAGCATCCATAACCATCCATATTTATAGCATAAGAGGGTCTGGAAATTATACACTTCCTATGTTTTGAACTACCAGGAGGAGTTTCTGTCTGTCTATATGTGGGGTGAAATTATAGAACTGTATCCACAGCTTTAAAGCACTTTACAAATGAATGGTCTTGTCACAATACTGGGAGGGCAGGTTTATTCCATCCTTGGTTCTTTCTTATCGTTATTCATTTCTTCTTGTCATTGTTTACCTTGTTGGTATGTGTCACTTCCATTACCATTGTTGGTAAGTAACAGAATAAGTTCATTTAGATGCTATGGTAATTTACATCAGTTTTGCTAATCTGTTTACTATCTGTTATTTACATTATTAGAACACTAAGTGGATGTTTTCTTATCATTTAGGAAACTAAAGTAAAGTTTTATAATATAAGAAAGGAGTGGGACTTAGTACGTTCTCCTTTGTTGAGCAGTACATATTAAACTTGATTTGTTATTAATTGTGCACATGGGATTGATTTTTTTTTAATGTATTTGCTTCGCCATTAAATTCTTGTACACAAAAAGTGCTTAATTTTTCTTCTGCTAAAAACAAACAAATGCCTGAGCAAACTACTTTCATCAGTTGTTGGGCAGTGTTTGCAGCTGCTATGTGCAGGTGCACAGCTGTTAGCAGTAACAACGCACATTGATTACTATTGTGAGTGTGAGTTGTTGTTCCATGACGGTTTTATTATGCTAATAAGGTACTCATTCCAGCACATACTGTTTTGAGAAGAAACACGTTTTATTTTGTTGACCCCAGGAAACTCGCCAAGACTCTTTGGCTTTGCTTTGTATTATCACAATGCTGCAAACAGCTGATTTTTCTGAGACCATAAAAATGACAGTGATGCTACAAACATGTGTGAATTAACCTCCCTTACATTACGTCCTCCTGACAGCCATGAAATTTTGCGTTTTGCCTTCTTCTTTTTTTTTTACATTAAATAATTGTCTTAATTGGAAACAGCATAATGCAACAGATTGTTTTATAGAATGTCCTTTGCAGTGGATAGATGACAAAGGATGTGAGGATGTAAAGATCTCAACTTTCATAAATATCTCCCACAATAAAGTGCAATATACTCATTAATGTTGCAATAGTATGTGTCTAAAACCATCACATTTACTATAGGTGTAAGAATTCCTCTGTTCTGGAATATACCATAATATTTCATTTCCCAATACTGTATCGATATTAAAAAGTAATGTATCCATATTTTGCCAGAGGTTCATATAGGGTTTTTGTTTGTATTTTATTTTATTCACGATTAACGTTGTGTTATTAAATAATGGTCATATGAAGCATCCTAAAAGCATTTTTTTTGTGTGTCTGAGAGGCAGATTTTAGTTCCTTTGTTTGTTATTTAACAAAAATAATATTACAATGTTGTGTCTGAAGTAATAGAATATGAGCATTTGAGCAGGATCCTAAAAACTGTAACATCTGTAAAATGTCATTTAAGTTACAAGTTTTTAAATATGAAAATGTTGTGATGTAACATTAGACCTTGTTCTGATCAAATGAAAATGTGTTTAGTAGTTGTGTATATTTCTGGTATATTTAAATTCTTCCAGGAAATAATTAAAAAGAGAGGAACAAAAAAATTGCCTGGTTAATAGTATTTTGGTATATCATGACATCGTATCGTGAATTTTGTATTGTATCGTATCACCAGATTTTTGCCAATACACACCCCTAATATTTACTAGAACTATTTTACTCCACAATGGCTGCTTTTATTTTTCATAGTATAAGAATAGTTTGCTGAGAATGCTCAAAAGTTTTGCTACAGTGAAGTACGTATTACCAACATACTTTGGATGCTTGACATTTTCTTGTACTCAAGTACAAATAGAGAAAGGTGCATCATTTCACCACTGGGAATATCCAGTGGTGAAATGATGCATCTTTCCCTTTTGTGTCACATCATAGTAGAATGTCTCACTTTTTTGGAGAATACGAAAATCTGGGGAGTCGAGGATCTCCTCTTCCTGTCGGAACCATCTGACCTGCAGAGGAGGACTGCCACGGACCCTGCACTCCAGGACCACCACCTGGCCATCCGATGCCAGAGCGTCCTGCAACATCTGCACAGAAGTGGGACAAATAAATCAAATTTCTGTAGATGCTGGCACCAGGCAATATGACAGTGTGAATTGTTGTAGAGTGTAAAACTGGAGCATGTGTAGAGTGATGGAGAAGCTCTTGTTAACATGGTCAGGGCTGTAGACTACTAAAATCAATCAACAAGAGGCTTTCAGTCCATGTGAGTCTGAGCTTCTCTCTTTGTGTTTGGGACAACATGTGTGTTGTATCGATGACATCACAGTGTAGGCTTCACTTCAGGCGAACATCCTTTCATTGAAATGATTAAAGCCTGCGACAGTTTTTAAAGAAGACGGGTGGGGGTGAAGAAAAACAAATGTCTTTCTGTAATGAGGTGGAAAATGATTTAGGAGCTGACTGGCTGGATGAGAGTGAAAAGAGACCTGACCCTTGTGGGTTTGGCAGGACCGTTTGAAGCTCTGCCTCGGCCTGTTTCAGTCTCGCCATCACAAGGCCTGTAGCCTCGGGGAGAGGGAGTGAGGGGCTGTTGGGGGAGTGTTGGAGAGTCTGAGCTGAAAAGGGGTTTTCGTGAGCAAGGGGAGGAGCTCTCATTCAAGTCTATGTTTTATCTGACCCCCACTGCTGAAAGCCACAGTGCTGTATACTGTTATTACAAGAGGAGTCTGAGTGTGTGTGTGTGTGTGTGTGTGTGTGTTCGATCCTTATGATACAAAAGAATCTGCAAAAGATGTGCACACCCCTGACCACATACTTTGGCTTTGGTTTGTGGCTCAGCTTGGATTAAACTCATATAATGAAATTTCTACCTGTAGGGGTCTCTCAATCAAAACAATAACAAGAGAAACTGTGTGGTGATGTTATGAAGAACCACAGGATCATGGGAGTTGTTGTTTTATTAGAATTCTATTTGTAGTGACTCAAACAGAAATCATAGTTACAGACAATATTATGTTTTTTAATTTTGTTTGTGTCGTATTTGGTGACAAATATTCATATTCTAATGAAATATTCATTCATCTAGCATAAAGTAAAATTCAACAATAGGTCAACTTATCTAATAGAAAAGTAATACTATTAACATTATGTTACTGGACCTATTAGCTTGTTGACAAACTGTTGGTTACCACCACTGGTTGTGGTACTAAGCCAATAAATATTGAGACATATCAATAAAGTTCTTCTCTACTAGATTACCACTTTAGAAAATGCATTGATTGCAATGTGCAAAAAATACAGCTGTATTAGTTTTAATAATGATGGATTGGATTTATATAGTGCTTTTTTGGCCACTCAAAGCAATTTACATTAGTGACCCAGTATTCATTCGCTCTCACATGCTTCCTCTGGTGGTGGTGAACTACATTTGTAGCTACAGCAGGGCAGACTGACAGAAGCATGGCTATCAATTTGCACCTACCACCACCAAACTTTCATACATCAGTGTATGAGGGTGAAGTGTCTTGCCCAAGGACACAATGGAGTGACTAGGACAGAGCAAGATTCGAACCACCAACCCCTCGGTTACTTACTCTACCAACTGCGCCATGGCCGCCCCAGTTTTAGCGTCCAGCATTTAGCATTTACCCACATAAAGGGAATACACACTACCAACAAGTAGTCCCTGTCTTAATATGACAGTAGTAAGTACATACACCGAAAATATTCTGTAGAAAAACATAGGTTTAAACCTTTTAAAATATATTATTGTACAAATGTGACTTATTATACCTTCAAGGGAATCTTGTTAATATTTGAAGTAATAGTGTGCTTCCAACTACAGCATTTGGAAACAGTTTTAGGAAATCCCTTTCATGTTTCAACATGGCAGTGTTCCTCTGCACAACATCATAAAGTACATAAAGAAAATTATTTTCCAGTTTGATGTGGGATAAAGTGAGCGGCCTCCTCAGAGCCTGACTCTGCTGTGCAGTACATCTGTATGACAGCCCTCATCCTCCAGTTCAGAAAAAAAAAAACTGAACAAGACTGAGTGAGGAAGTTTGGACTGAAAACTGCAATTACAATATACATCATAGGTATATTAGTTGTCTGTCTGTTTATGGCCAGTGTGTAGGTAGAGGTACCTTGGTGAACACAGGAGGACCTGACACATCAGCACCGTAAAGTGATGACACAGGACTCTGCACCTGGAAAACAATGAGTTTACTTTATGATCAGATTGATTCCATTCAGAAATGTGCCAGTCCATGTAAATGAAAACCTTTTTCCATGTGTTTATTTATGTGTTTCCAGTGAATGCTACTGTTGATGTCTTACCCGCTGTGGGGGCTGAGATAAAGACTGAACCAGAGTGGAGCGATGAGGAAGGACCTCAGGAGTTTTGGGTGATGATGAACGTATTGTCAGGGACATGGAAGTAGTCTTCTTCTGAACTCTAAAATACACAAAACAAAACATGGATTTTAGTGACATGATACATTCCTTAACTCTTAATAGTCTTGTTATAATAGGATCCTTATATAAAGTAAATAGTCTCTACAGCAGTTAAGATGATATCAGCCATTTTGGATTGTATGTGTAAACAGAAAGAGAACCAGGAAGTTTTTCTGATAACAATCAAAACATTTGGTCAGCTAAAATATGCAAGTCAAGGACATAGTGGACACTACAGTGGTTTTTCCACAATCCAAAAAACAGTGATTGAAAAGGTTAAATATGCATTTGGAGCAAAATATTATGTATATTCAGCAAAAGAGAAAACTCAGAGAAGAAAGTAGAGGAAGAGTCAAATCTCAGTGGAAATGAATGTGTGAATGTTGATTTATTTATTTTTGCCACATTAACACTGTCTGTGTGTCATTATATAAATTGTTGTGCTGGGTCAGGGTTATGGCCCTTAAAGGCCTTTTTAAGGGTCTAGTTAAACATGAACAGGCAGTGGACCCGCTGAGTTAACCTGTTTAGGAGTTCATTGGGTCAAACGGTCACAACAGAAACAGACATACTGAGGCATGGCTCCTGATTTGGACTTTGACACTCCTCCTTCTCCGTCTGAATCTGATGATGAAGCTCCTGCAAGAATTAAGTCAAAGATAGTTTTATTTCACCACACATCACTTGAATAATAAAATAGGTTGATTTACAACGGGTTTCTCAATACTATATTTTTTCCTGGTTGTTGTAGAACTTGAACTATCCTGATGAATACTGCTTTTCATTTCTAACCTTCAATATAAACCTCTGCAGATGTATTATCTGCTCCAAGGCTGTTGGAGGCCACACAGGTATAGCGCCCGGTGTCGTCCTCAAAGGCTTCAGCGATCACCAGAGTGTGCAGGTCACCATCCCTCCAGATCTGGATGTCAGGAGAACTGTGCAGCTCACGACCTTCACAGAACCACCTGAGTGAGGAGGAAGAACCTTTTAATTCACACTAAGAAGTGTGATCTATGCAAATGTATCCAGTAGTTTCGCCTGTACTTGAGTGGAATGCAGCATTATTAACAATTATGAGGACTATCAAACTCACATAAAGTCTAAACTTGAACTTCTTAAGCAAGATTTATTCTTCAACATGACGTTATATTCAGCACAAAATTAAACAGCTTTGTTTCCAACATCCACTTTAACATGTAACCTTTAACAGAGCTAACATAATAAGGCTAAATGTTTACCCACACCACTACAGCTTTTCAGACACATTTTCAATATCACATATTATTATTTCACTATTGTCTTGTGGCTGGGTATTTTGGTAACTTTTAGCCAAAAGAAATATATATTCCTGTAAAGAAAGAAAATGTTAATCATAGGCTGCAGGTAATAGAGATCATTATTGAAATGTATGCCTCTTTTCAATAAAAATCTTCCTGACATGCAAAGGCGATGACAAATTAACCAACTTAAGTATACCTTTGGTGAATATGATGGAGGCCTGCCAATGTAGCACACATCAATAAGTACTCGTTCACATTCTCACACGGCCCCTCAGGGCATATGTGAGTTTCCACGTCTGTCAGTCATCAACCACCCTGAGGTAGTGACGAGACATAGTGTTACGGGAAGCAGGAACACCCTTTCCCTCCTTCCAATCAGAGGCCTGTGTGTCTGGAGAGGCGCCTGGGCCTGGTACCACATCCCTAGAGTCTGTGAAACACCAGCATTGTTCCCTGACCTGTGACCCAACCAGCAGTGGAATGTAATACATTTAAAATTTTTCATGCCACTTAAAGCAGTGACAAATGCTTTTTAAATGGAATTATGAATTTTAAAACATTTCCCTATGGTCTAAATAAATGCTATGTTTATGGTCTGAATTCTTCATTAAATCAACCATATTTCTGAGTAATGACACCAGAAAGGTCATTTTGAGCGCTGGCCCTTTAAATACACTCCCTCTACCTTGTTGACCAATTGACTGTGATTGTTGTCTGTGTTCATTAATACAACCAATAACTGAACATTTTAGGCAATCAGCTTCAAGTTTGGATATATTTTCAGTTTTTACTGCTGCCGACAAATAATTACGTCATATTTCGAGAAATGTTTGTCAGAAGTCTTGACCTCGTCTGAACCCACTTTATCCTCACTAGGGTCACGGGGGTCACTGGGGGCCTAGTCCAACTTAGGGGGGTGCCTTAAACCAACTCTAAAGGTATCACTGGCTAGTGTTTTGTAAATTATCTGGTTCAGAGATTAAATGTGTCAAATCTTATAACATTTGATACATTTAACACACAAATTCATCTTATCTATTTGTATAAATATAGATTGATAAGATGAATTGGGGAAAAAAAATATGTAAGTGCTGATTGGTGAATGTTTTCAATAAAGTGTCATTATATATAGCATATAAATATGTTTAAGTAGATTTATATAATAGATCCTAATATCTAAAATCCATATATTAACTTGGAGGGAATCAGAAAAGTAAATGTACTCTAATGATCAGACATTCAGATCCAATAATGTATCTTAAAAACTACAGCCATCCTGTACTTTTGACTCATATTTCCTTATTAGTGACTCAAATTTAGGTAAGTTTCACTAGTTTTATTGTGGTAAAATTTTGGGTGTAGACCATGATCAACAACTAGTTATATTTCTAAGTGATGTCTTAACTGTCTTACTAGCCTACATCCATGCAGCCTGAAAAACTGGGGTCATATTTTTGACAAAAATCTTTACACTCATTCCTGAATTCTTCACTGTATCTCTTGTACTCGCTTATATCTGCAGTAGTAACAACCCAAACTTAGAAATAGTGTGAGCTAGTGTTAAATAATCACATGTGCTGGTAATGTGACCAAGCATTTTAGACTTTACATACTGACTGATGCTGAAATTACTCATATACCTATATCCTTCATATAAGGTTTAGATGCAGAGGTTTGACTGTGAATGTTTACTTCAGTAACTAAATAGTTTTACCACTAACCCCAGCAGGAAAGACATTCCCAACACAACCAGCTCTTTGGGGTTATGACTAAAGTAGACCCCCTCCAACACTGTGATCCCACATCAAATGCACGCTCAAACAGACATGGTCAGATTCCAAAAACACTCACAGAAATGATGGGTTCATTTATCAGTTAAATGAGTTTTTAAGCACATTATGACACATCTGCTTAACACCCCACTGACAGTGCAACACACCACTACCCCTAAAAACAGAAAATACATGTCTTGTTCACCTCACAACCTCCTCATTGACAGGGGAGGGTCAGGAATTTCTAAAAATGCCTAAAAGGAGCAGCTGTTCTGTCCATCCACAGCTCTGACCCAAGGACATGCCAGCTGACTTTGAGATCTGTATAAAACTTCCCAACATCCGTCGGCATAATCATTACTTGATTTTACACTCTTCTCCCTCAGTCTAGCAGTTCAATGTCTGTTCCAGGAACCAATCCATTTGCCATGATATTCAGATGGCTCTTCAAACTTGAGGATTTACACCTGACAGAGTGGGTGTGGGTGCAGAGAGTCAGACAGAATGTGAATGAATGTTAAGTACAGGAACAGGAGGTGCATGAACATGATGAGTCAGGCCAGGCCAGACAGGAAAAATTATACGCTGTGTCACCATTTAGACAGATCCCACTGCGCCGTTCATCAGTGGTGGTGACAGGTAGAGCAGTGCAGAGGCTTGTCGCTCTGTTTCTGCTTTCTCTCCCTCCCCAGTACAATAGATTTTACTGGGCAATTCCTCTGCCTTATCGCCTGATGAAGTGAAACTACGGAAACTTGGCCAGCTCTATCGCTCAGCCAGACGCCGTGTGTTAAATGATAGGAAACAGACTGTGACATGAGACTAATGAAGAGCTGTTCATGGCACGAGCAGGGAGACTTTATCCACCGGCCTGTCAGGCCTGGAGGCAGCAGAGTCCAAGACTCATCTGCCACACTTGAACCAGCTGAGCAGCTGTCTGAGCATCAAACACATGATCCAGACAGAGAAAGGATGAGACAACAGGGATCATATATAACTCGACTTTGTTATATGACAGGGGCCAAATTCTTTGGTACAAAACTGACAGCAGCCAGAGATTCAGATTTAAAAAGTTTATTGTTTGAGCAAACCAATATGTCTGTGTGGTTTTGAAATCCATTTTCCCGGATTACAGCCAGACAGGGGAAAAGGGAAAACAACTCGTTTGGGAGACTGCCATGTCTGCTGTGAATTTGCTTGGGAAACTCAGGTTTCTTTTGTTGGTAAAAACCTCACGACTTTCTTTTAAGTCACTCACTGTATTAATCAGAATGGGCCACTTTAGATTTTGCAACCATATGCTCTGAGTTCGATCACATGTGGGCTGTGCAATACAAATCCCTCTCAGTGTAGGAAAATCATTTCTGAGCACTGGTAAATTAAACACATAGAGCAAAGGGTTTATTGTAACACATGACATCATTTAACTAATGACTATGGTTTCATGATGGGGGATGCTACGGCTGTTAGAGGTATACTGTAGTTATGTGTTTTGTGTAACTTTTACAAAAAGCAGAGGGACATGTTTTCCACACATTGGCCTGAATCTGTCCAGACCTCAACAGAAGAAAATACAGCACTTCCATACTGTAACATGTGAACTGTAATGCAAAAAGAGTTGTGTTTCAATCATTTGACACTGACTTATATGTTGTTTTTTTTCTCTATTCAAACCTTTCAAGTACTTTCTGAGCACGTCTCATAGTTTTACCAGGCTTTCCCTGCTGAATCTGAAACACAGACATCTGCACAGTAGGAGTAAAGCAATGGAAATGTAAATCTGTTTGGGCACAATTTGATGAAACACAGAGCAGGGTACAGGACTCATCGTTTCGTGCTCCTTTGAGGGTTGACTGAACATAAACTCGGAAGAACAGACCATTCCTAACAAGCAAAGCAATAAACCCCCTTATTAATCAACCTTAATGATCCACCATTATGCATAATTACTGAGTAAACTCATTTAGAGACAGACGGTAATGTTTATTTAATCCCCTCTCCATTTCTGTGGAATGTGCTGAACGTGGTGAGGGAGCTTGTAGCATTCATTTCTTACATTGCAGGAGCAGGGACTTTGTTGAGTCATACACAGTCTAGGAGGAGAAGGAACTCAACCATCAATAGCCTCATTTGGAGGGGAAGCAGGGTGAGGGAAGAAATTTCTTGGCAGAATGTGGCCTTAACCACCCATTTCCTCTTAATAGAATACCATTATGAAACACAGCTATTCAGCACATACGTATCTGAGGAAATAATGTTCTTGATAACTCCTCATTTCTTCGTTCATCACAAGCCCAAGCCCAGGTGGTGACTAAACATCAATACCATCACTGTCTCTCTGAATAAAGATAGCATGTGAGAAAACAATTATAAGCAATTGAGGCCAGATGATGCCTGCGATAGGAACAGGAGGAGTATCCCGCTCTCAGGGTGCACTTCACACTAAACTCGTCACATAGGGATAAAAACAGCATTCCACAGGGAGAGGCCAAACCAGAGCCTGTTGCCCCGGCCTCTGAAAATGCGTGCTGAGGGCCACACTCTCCTCGTCTGACCCTGTTGTTATTTGCTGCTGTTGATGGAAAATTTTATGAAGCAAAGCTCAGTTTCACCACAAACCCAAAACGAGTGCAGGCCAGAGCACAGAAGGAGAAAAAGAAAGGAGGAGGGATTCATAGCATAATAACCTCAATAGAGCTAAAAAAAAAAAAAAAAAAAATGACAGCTGCGGGCGGACGCACTTAACACCAAAAGAGCCATCAGAATTGGATTTAATTCACTATATTGACCAGGTGTGTTGACTTCATCTAAATCTTTGCCTCTGTTTTCTCTCACCACTTTGCTCCTACCGTTTCAGTTTCCAAGCTACCAACCACAAAAGTCAACCAAAGTGCAACTGGACAAGCAGAGCGGCATCTAGGCTGTCTTTATCCCTAATTACAAACTACAATAGAGGTCAACTGAAACTGCCCAAACTCTATAGCAAGCAATGTCGGTTTTATTACCCACGACAGAGAAATCTCCTAATTCATGCAAACACAAGATGGAAAGCAGATTGGGTTTCCTCTTTCCCATGAATGCTGACTGAAACCAACAATGAATGAAGGTCTAGTATAAGCCTCAGTGAAATGTCTGCAAGTACAGCCCCACTATAGCTGCAAAATATGTATATCTTACCACAGTCCTTATTACAGTAATTTTATAGAATTGCATATAATGCATGATTTACCTGCCCTCCAGTTATGTAATTGTACGAATACTGGTATAATAAGCTAATAAGGCTAAAATGTAGGACACACCAGAACATCCCATCCTAAAACCTCAATACCAAAGACAATTTGACCTGATTACTTGTCTCAGACACACAATTTATTCTCAATTGGATTTTTTTTTTATGTAAAACAACCAGCTAAAGTGTATGCGGACATTCCCAATTTCCTCTTCCAATGCATGATACAAATTTGATGATCTAGACTGGACCTGGTGTGTGTTTTTCTGCATGGAGTTTTGCATATTCTTCAAGTAGGGTCCACCCACTCTTCAGAGACATGCACATAATAGGTTAAGTCAAGAGGTCACCAATCCTGGTCCTTGAGGGCCAGTATCCTGCATGTTTTAGATGTATCTTTCTTCCAACATACCTGATTCAAATGATAAACCTATCATCAAGCTCTGCAGAATTTGGAAGAAGAGGGAGACATCTAAAACATGCAGGATACTGGCCCTTAAGGACTAGGATTGGTGACCCTGGGGCTAAATGGTCAGTTGAAATTGCCTGTATGTGTAGATGTGACTGTGAATGGTTAGTCATCTGCTGTATATGCATCACATCTATGATATACTGCCAAAAAATCCACACTGTAACATGTCATAGTGGACAAAATAGGCTCCACCCCCCACCACCTCTGTGACCCTAACAAGGATTTAACTATTTAACTATGGATGGATGGATAGATAAATGTCAGGCTTGGTCCACAGTTGTAAAAAGTGGCTAAAATGTAATGTTTTCTGCACATACATTTTATTAATGATTAATCATATTGATTAGGTAGATTATAGTGGTTGGGAGAGATTATTGTAATCAGTGAGTCTGTCTGTGTGTCCACAGAGAAATATCATGCTATAACTCAATGAATACTT